>CABFVZ010000267.1:408580-552514 GCA_902151445.1 Timema monikensis | reverse complement strand
CTCCTTGTTGGAGCTGGGATACATATGTGAATGAATGCACTGCCATATAGTCCAATTTTCATAGTAATGGCTTTTAAAAAAATTATAAACTTATTATTTTTGCTGTCAACATTTATAGCATTTCATTATTATATTATTGTTTATTTTATAGGTATTGGAAATATCTATTTTTTTTTTTAAATGACAGCTGTAGATAACATGATTCGGCATATTAATGCTTGAAAGTAGATCTAGTAGCTTATTTATCGGCCCGAAAATTTGAATTAAATATTTAACTTCTTATCAAATTATTGAAGTCTGTTGGAAATATTTAGCGATATTTCTTCAATATAGGATACAACCGGCCCTGTGCTGTAGTGTTCAATGCACCTGGCTACGAGCTTAGAGGCCCAGGGTTCGATTACCAGCTGGTACATTGGGTATTTTTTTCCCTAAAGGGGAATTGCCGCAACAGTCACCAGAGTTTGGTCCGTTAGGCGTTAAGTTTTAATTATTTCCACTGGCTCCAAACTCATATACTCACTATCACCATCATCATCATCATCTCATCGGGACACGGAAAGGATGTACGATTAGTACAGTCGGGCGTCCCACGGATGGAGGTACTAGCCAATCTTTAAATTTCGAGTACAAAATTTGAACCTTTTGAATCTTGGTTGGATACAAATTCGGATTTGAAATTTAGAAGCTTTAACACAAGTTTAAAAATAAAAAATATATATTTACTTATGCCCTTTTTACAGTAATATATAAGAGTTATTCATGGCAAGTATTTAATATCCTTTGCACCGGGTGGGAAACAATACCTTTGATTACATTTTAAAATGACGTAACCATTCATTGAGCAAGCGAGTCCATTGAAAGTATATTGCGGGCCTAATCACCCACCGCGGACGGTCCAACATCCCATACCGAGCGGTGTAAATACCTCCTAGCAGTGATATCAATAATCCGTAGTAAGCTAGGGGTTGTTTTTTTTTGCCCCTTCAGTGTTCCCTCTATTTCAATTACGAGGGAAATAAGCCTCCAGGCAGTTATCCACGTCACTAAAAGGACGATGTGAGCTGGGCGAGTTTGAATTTTAGAAAATGAGTTGAAAAACGTCTCAAGTATCAACAATAATTTAGATGAGTGTTTTCCAAATTCTGGGTTGCGAGACGCTTGTGAGACAATTTTTTTTAATAGTGGTTAGTGAAAAGTTTTTTTAAGTGTTGAAATGATGTGATTATTTGAAAAATAAAAAATTTAAAAATTATAAAAGAAATGAAATGGAGGGGTTGGGAAACTTTCATGCACATTAAAGATAGGTGGGCCATGAAAGTTTGTCGTTATACATAAAAAAAAAGTTGTGGTTCTTAAACGCTATTAGCACATTAACATATAATGGGATAGGGTTGATGAAGGTATAATTAGAGGAAATGTATCTACATTTGCTTAGAAGGACAACGGGAAACAATTTAAGATCAAATAACCCCGGCTCGAGATTCAACCCCCTCCCCCCCTCAACGTACCTCCTCGTCACCAGCAAACCAGACCATACGATATTTACACCTTTGACCAATAATGGCATGTAAGGGTTACATCCCTCGTAGCCCAGTGTGTGTAAAGATCAGCCCGTACTAATATATAGTTGCCCTGGGGACGCCCAAATATACTAATCGTACTTCCTTTCCGTGGAGACCCTTTCTATGTCCCGATGAGATGATGATGATGATGATGATGATGATGATGGTAAGTATGAGGGTGTGGGACTAGTGGTAACAATTAAACCTTAATTCAGGTTTATTATCCAGCCGTTGGTGACCGTGGAAATTATTATCATTTCGACAAAGTTGTAACTGGTTCGATTCCGAGTCAGGTGATGATACATTTATTTACGTCTTGTTGTCCAATTAGATAATGGCTAGGTGCTACGGTTGCGTGTGTAATTTGTGTTGGGCTGTCTTAGGTTAAGTTAGTTTGTGAGACATGTGTATATGCAGGTTATAGGTTTATAAACATATATAAAGTATTATAACCGTGACACTAAACTATAAGCCAAATCATGAAATGGAATCTGACCCTAAAATTAAAACCAGTTTACTGATTACTTATTTTTGAAAATAAGAAATAGTTCTAAATTGATTTAACAATTTTTTTTAATGGGTATTAGTGAGTGTTTTACATGATGAAGAAGAATGTATTTTTGTAATAAAAAAATTCATTCATTTGAGGTTAATTTAACGATAACTAATTTTAAAAATTTTGAAATCTTTTAAAATTGCAAGAGCAATTTTATTATCAATGTATACCTTAAGAGTGTTTCATATGATTTTCAAAATAATGTAATTTTTACGAGGACAAATTATTTAAAGGTAGTTTTACTGATAACATTTTTCTAAAAAGTTACACATTTTTAGCACCACGCATATCTACTAATTAGATACACTAATTTGTTAGGAATGAGGAAGGTTGATTTTAGAATAAGTGTATGCATTTTCATGAAAGTAGAAAACAATTTAGGAATAATCATCCTCAGTACACCTAACTAGGTTTCGATCCCCGATCTCCCAGTAATCATAAGTATGGTCTATTGCGAGAGTGACGCCTTAGACAATGCTGCCACTGAAGCAGTTTTGCTCTCAATTAAAATAGACTATTGTGAGAATGTATGTATTTATTATTTTTTCTACGATAGCTAGGTTCACTCAAATAAAATTTTATCTTACCTCTGTCATGTCCTTAAAGCATTTCTTCAATGAGTACTTGACAAGACTGGTCCAATAACAGGGTGACCGAATCATGACGTCATAATAGCTGGACATTGAGAAGGAGGCGTGGTGACGATTGTAATATATTTTTAAACAAGGGTACGGGCCCATTGATTTAACGTGACAAAAATACCTAAAGCCAGTGTTGCCAATTTAACTTCTATCGCGCTACATTTAGCTTCTTATTTTTAACCCCTGTGTGAGACTAATAGCAAGAGTAAAAATAATAATAATATATTAATTAGCGGAAATTACAGCTTTAAAAAATATATCATTACTTTTTCCATTTGTTCTACTTATTTTCTTTAATTGTGTGTTTGTTTAGTAGTTTTGTTGGTTTTTAAGGGATTTAGGTGAGATGTATTCATACGTCAAGTCATATGATCTGCAAATGTTACTTTTGATAGATTTTATCAAAACCTATCAAGGTAAAATAATATAAATCTTTGTCAAAAACCAATATGTTTGTATTTTGAAAAAAAGGCTCTTCTTATAAAAACTGAACCGTAGATATTTCACACCCAAACACTACGCTTCACTGGAGTTCCTCTTGTTGTTCTATTCTTACCCAATGAATTTAGGCCAATTAACATCTGTAAAATGATCTAAACTGATAAATTAATCTCGCAGCTCACATGAAAATCTATCTCCTAAGAAATAGACGGTCAAAATCTCTATAAAATCTTGATTTGATTTAATATTGATGTCAAAAAAAGGTAGAGGTAATTTCTCACTGTGCAGTTGTCCATTTGTTTGTACGTATTTACACACCATTTACCCTGAAAGGTAACAGTCTTACCTTGACAGATTACACTATGACCCTATCTTATAAGCTGTACCATAATGGGAATGTTCAAGGTAAACTTGTTATCTTATAGAGTAAGGGGGATTACCATAGTGTAATCCGTCAAGAAAAAAATGCAACCCTACAGAGTAAATACGCTATAAATCACAAATATCAACAAATTACCCTAATATTTTTTTAACTAGCTTCGTTTATTATCATAATTAAACTTTACATAATTAGAAGGAGACAAAGGAAAAATCTGGAAATTTACTATACACATTTTTCAAGACAACAACTTTAATATCTCAAAGACCCCAGTAAATAATATTTTTTTTTTAACTATTTTAAATATGACAGAGGACTCTTATAACCATATTTTAAAGTTCATTCGAAAGGTCTCGTAATTTTCCAACAGATGGCAGCACTAACTCAATGATTGTCCAACAGATGGCAGCACTAACTCAATTAGAGTTAAAATGGGACTTTCACTCATTTCCTCCTGTATACCCGATTATTTTCACTACAGATATCTAGGCCGCTTGGTTGTTAAAACAAAATTAAACACAAGTATATTTATTTATTAATTTCATTTTCATCGTCATTTTTCTGTGATTTTAAAGCATTATGTCTATTCCTTTTTATGTGTGACCAATCATTTCAAACGTATGTTGTTTTTTATTTTAACTTTTTTTTTTCTATTGGCTCACAAAAAAAAACTTGTAAAGTTAAAAATTGTTCCGTAAAATTTAGAATCGATTTAACTAGTGTATAATGTTTGTATGAAAAAAAATCCTTTATTTTTTAATTTGTAAATATGATTAAAAAAAATCAATTTCTCACCAAGTTAGATATTTTACAAAAAAGAATTTCGGCTTCAAAATAGCGTTTTATATAGAGCTAGACTTTCTATATTCACATTTATCTATCAAGCAAGTCAAAAGTGGTTGTGAGTGATCAACTTACCTGGAAAATGCAGGAATCGTCGAAAAGTTACCATCGCTCCTGAAAACAAACGAAACATATTCAGAAATACATCGGAAGATGATCAAAGTATTTTGAAGAGATCTACAGCCCGATTTAAATAAGGGGAAACTTATTTTGACATCTATAAAAGTTACTAGAACAATTTTAATAACAGGTGACCTGGTGGTCTAGGGAGTAAGGTGTCAGACTTCTGTGCTGGGGGTCTGGGACTCAATCCTCGGTCCCGGCACATATTTATCTGATTGCCAAACCCTTCCTTCACCTCTGACAAGACGTGTATTAATCACAATTTGTAAATGTATGGAATGACAGGCCTCCATCGTGGTTCGGATCCCACGTTAAACTGTAGGTCCTCCATTTCATCTCACAATCACCCTACCTACCATTACACATTAGCGTAAGTGCGTACAACCCGAACGGGTAGTAAGAGGCGGTGCTAATAATTTTAATATCCTTATATGCCAGGTCATGTTATTTATAACAGTCAATTTAATGGATATTATCAATATATATAAATTAACACTAATAATATAGTAATATCAATGTTGGCACAACACCTTATTTAAGTCGGTATTGTGGTAAAAAAAAAGTCAAATATTAAAAAAAAATAATCTGTAAATGGGCGCCAACTACCAACCATTTTAGGTAAGTAGAATTTAAAATAACATAGTAAACATATATTACATATCCCCGAAACTGTTCAGCGGTATGACAAAACCTCCCTTAAAAAAACTGGACTTTAGATAAAGTTTTGACTAAAATGGAACACTTACTACAGCGGACAGCCCCCCTGGTGCTTATTGGATCTTTTGACATGAACACCAAATATACTAACATCTCTTTACCTCTACACATGGGATGAAAGTCTCAAAATACAATGTACACTACCACAATAAATAAGGGATGACTCGATGTAATTTCAAGTGTAATTATTATTATTGTAAATGACATACTCGAATAAGCCCTACCTCAGTAGTAAATCTAAATTTAAGAGGAAAAAAGGTGTGTATAGAATTAAATATTAAATTCGCCCAATTTAGTAAGAGAAAAACAAAGTTGTTTGAGTCAAACAAAGAATAATAATTATTATCTCCTCAGGAGTTTCATATTAACAATAATAATTCAATAGAGATTAATAATATGTTCTCGCAAGAATGCATGAATACAGTCTTCTATCATCGTTGAAAGATGTATGTTTTTAAAATATCGTCTAGAATTCGTCTAGGATTTCTCCCTTTTTAATGAAAGATGTAGAATATCTTCAGATGACAAATATTTACTAGTGGATGATAAATGTTCATATCTCACTAATGTTGAAACTTTCAGCTCTAGAAGTGAAAGTGTTAGGTTCAAATATGTTTACAAATGCTGACCACAAATAATTATATGTACAAACTTGACCTCCTTTTGAAAACACTAAACGAGAATTCAACCTATATTTTAGGGTTTTTAAAACGCTTGGAGTAAAATCACTTTCTAGCAATTTTTTCAAAGCAAAACAAAAGACCCCCCCCCCTCCCATTTTTATTTAAAAAGATTCCAAATTCACGCTTTAAAGGTGTTCTATTTAGGCAGTGACCTATAGAAAAACTTCTTTAGAAAACGCTCAATAATTAACATGGTAAATAATCAAATTTAACAACAATGGGTAAACCAACAAATTAACACAAAATAAGAGACATATTTACCATAAACACTACAAAAGCTTAAGTTATAGAATATAATTATTATTATAATAATTTAAATCGGCCGCAATAAAATCAGCTTTTCTTAAATACAGAACATTGAACTTTTAGTTCACCCGTCAACATTATTGACGTAGATGGTGTGCATGTCACTAGCTTAAAATAACCAATTCTTTACCTAAAATCCAGTTCACTTACAGTAGCACCATGGCTTCTTTGGTGCTGACAGCTAACAGCTGACTTCTGACAGTCAACATTTAAGTATATACCTAAATTTTGACTGTCAGAAGTGACAGCTGCTAAGCACATGTTTTTGCAGATCATATGGTTCGGCGTAGGGATACATAATTTGGTCTGGTAACTTTTCAAAGCTTTTAGCTGTCAGCTGTCAGTCAGCACCAAAGAAGCCATGGGGCTACTGTAGTTAGATGACAGGTATCCAATCGATTTCCTTTTATTATTCCATTTGGTCAGAGCCGTCGAAATAATATTATGCCGAATTATAGTGTTTAAAACACGTAAGTAATTTAAAATATGCATTTTAAACCGTCTTTACTTATAAACTAAAATAATGTTAGTGATTACTGACATATATAAGTGATTTAAAATGAATATCAGTAAAACTAAAAATTCTCAAATATTACTATGGTCATCAGCCAACGGACTCTTTTCACCCGAGCTCGGTAATACCCTTACACGAATTGCGGGATAAAAATTAAATTCGTGATGACTTTGTTCAAAATGGAGCATAGAGGTTAGGTTGGATTAGGTTAGTGGTTAGGAGTTGAATGGAATTTCGGCTGACAGGTATACTTTATTCCACAATTCTAGTGGGTCCTGATTGAATGTATGATGACAGTTATACCTTATTGCGCAATTCTAGTGGGTCCTAATTGAATGTCTGATGACAGGTATACCTTATTGCGCAATTCGAGTGGGTCCTAATTGAATGTCTGATGACAGGTATACCTTATTGCGCAATTCGAGTGGGTTCTAATTGAATGTATGATGACAGGTATACCTTATTGCGCAATTCGAGTGGGTCCTAATTGAATGTCTGATGACAGGTATACCTTATTGCGCAATTCTAGTGGGTCCTAATTGAATGTCTGATGACAGGTATACTTTATTGCGCAATTCGAGTGGGTCCTAATTGAATATATGATGACAGGTAGGGCCTATACCTTATTGCGCAATTCGAGTGGGTCCTAATTGAATGTATGATGACAGGTATACCTTATTGCGCAATTCGAGTGGGTCCTAATTGAATGTCTGCTGACAGGTATACCTTATTCCGCAATTCAAGTGCCCCCAACGATATTGTTATCCCACATTTTCGTAAAGTAGGTGAGCATTTTATTTAATATTACATTATCGTATCTGCCTACTGAGCTAAGATCTCGGGTTCAATTTCCGGCATGGAATAAATGACTGTGGGCTAGGTGGTGTATGGTTTCTAGATTTATGTCAGTACGTCATGTGCTGATATAGTCAGCCAGTTCAGAAAGAGACACCTCAAAAAAATATTTTTAAATCAATGTGGACAGTAAATAAACATATTTTTTAAAAGGGCCTTCCTATATAAAAAAAAGTGGATGGGTAGTTATGACGTGGCACAAAAAAAAGTACTCACTTCAGGGTACATATGGACTAGGACGTTAGTCTCATCGTGTTTGATTTTCCTGTGTGAGGAGAGGTGAGAGTTCAAATCTACAACCATCGAGTGTATTGAGGGTGGTTTTTTCCCCCTTAGATGGTTTCGTACACTCTTTATACACAAATTATAGTACATATAATTTAAATTATAGCTTACTCGTGCCTACCCCAGTTTGTGTTATTAAATTCGGTTAGTCCAGACGAGTAGTAAGACGCGGTGCAAAAGATAGAAGAGGAATTACACCTGTAGACCCACGGGTGTCACTGATGGGGAGGTACAGGGGGACACTTCCCCCCACCCTTCATCCCCAATAATTTGATAAAATGGGGCACTCTTAATATCGCGGAAGAAACAGTGCAATATGTATTTATATAACATATATATATTTCCACCAAATCACACTAATGGGGTAAGAATGAATAAGGAATAACTCAGAGTAAATGTAGCCGCATTTGCGTGGAAGTAGAGTAGTAAGCCATCTCAGGGAAAACCTCCCTCAATTATACCCGCTCGGGGTTCTATCCCTGACCTCTCAGTCCCCATAAAACTAAACAATATGAGCTAGAGCCTTAGTCTTCGTGCCCAACGATGCGGGTTCCGCGAATTTAGGTCATAAAGGGGGTTAAGGGGGTGGGGGAGCAACTTACTGCGGTCTGGGGGATTGGAGCGACTCCAGGCTGCTGGAATGGAATGAACTGGTTGAGGAGGAAGACCTGTTGTGGTGGGAACGAGTTGGGCTCGAAGGCTGGCTGCTGGATTCCCTGCTTAGGGCCCTCTTGAGGCGCAGTCTGAGGGGGCTGCACCGGCCACGCTGCTTGCCGTGGAACATGGCGGGGGGTAACGCACGCTTGAGATGAGACGGTTATTGCAAGAAAGCTGCGGATCGAGTCATGGCTACGACCTGCTCGGACAAACGGAACTCGTGTTTAGTGTTCAACTTTACCACGCCACTCGATAAATTTGATATATCAGAGGTTAGAGAAGATAAACTAGAGCTCAAAGAAGATAAATCAGGGGTTAGAGAAGATAAACTAGAGCTCAAAGAAGATAAATCAGAGATTATAGAAGATAAACTAGAGCTCAAAGAAGATAAATCAGTATCCAGAGTTGATAAATCCAAGCCCAAAGAAGGCCCGAGTAAATAAAATTAATCTTACTCGACTAATACACAACCCGATTAGAACAAATTTTCCCGCACTTCAAAATATATTTTTCTTTCCCTTTTCACTGTAATTAATAAAACTGTTTCCCTCGAGCCTAGCACAAGGCAACACTGAGAGGTTAGTGTACAACAGTTGGCGGGATTGTAACGCGCTTAGACTAACTTCCGGCGGGACCGGAGTTCGCCAAAAAACCGCATCCTCTTCACATTCGATAACAGAGATTAATAATAATTATTGTTACTACACTGGCGGGCTTGGGTTTTGCTGCGCTCAATTTGGTTGCAATTAATGAGTTAATATACAATAGGATTAGGATTTTTCTTCCGATCAATAGGTCTCGGAGCGAATCTTTTTGAAGGTGTATAGTTAAAATATGCCATGTTTCTATGTATAAAAAAGCAGCCAGTGGAAATGTAAAACATTCCAAACATTTTAGAAAGTAATATTGGATTTAATCCTAAACACACTTAATAAGTTTCGATGAATTTTTTTTAAATGAAAATTTGGTTTTTCAACGTTATTATTTTAACATGCATATATGGTATTCTTGAAAAACTTTGAGACCTCTACATTATGATGCCGCTGAAGCCCAAAAAATGTGATTTTTTTTCCACATTTGATTTTCATATATTTTATGGCCATACCTTGATGCTTTATTTATATTTTGATTCTAACCCTAAAATTAATAACAGTTTATTGAATACATAGCGATTTTAGAAAATTCTACATTTGCGAAAATGTCATTGAGGGTTTTGTTTAAAATATGTATCAATTGAGTGTTTACCGTGATAAGAACAACATTTATCACTTGTTTGTGGCGTAAGGGGGAGTTGTTTAAGGGTGTTTACTGATTATGGAACTGTCAAAATTTTAAGTTTTTCTAAAATAGCTTGAACAATTTTGTTCAAAATTAGTATCTGTAGATTTTCTTGCATGATAAACAAGAAGCGCGTATAGTCTTAAGAAATAAATTAATTTAAGGGTAATTTACAAATTTGAATTTTTTTCGAAAACGGCATTTACGATTTAATTTAGGACGGTAATCTGGAAATTGCTTTACGTGATAGTTAAGAAAATATTTTTATTTTTACAAATATAAATAATTTTAGGGTAGCTTACTAATGAATTATTTTTGAACATTTCAAACTAAGCAAACAAATAAAAATTCTGTTTAAAATTAATATCTGAATAGTTTTTATGATTATTTAAAAAAAAAATTTTTCTTTTCTGAGGAAACCTTATTTAAGGATGGTTTACTGAAAACGTACTATTCTTAGTTTAATCCTCTGCTGCGCAAATGACGAAGCGTTCAGACTATTTGCATAGTTACACTAATAAGGTATGGATTAGTAAGGTAAAATATAGAAGAATTGTGCCCTAATTTGCGTAGGGACACTTTTAGTTAAAAACACCGAGCCGGGATTTGAATACCAGACTTCCCCGTCACTGGTAAACCAGGAGACGAAACGAACCCCTTATGACAGCTTTGTTTGATTTTTTAATGTCATAGTCATATCTATAAATCCTCACAGATCTTAACATATGTTATCTGTGGTATCACAGATTACATTGTGTAACATGTTATGTTACTTTAAATTACAAGTTTAGATAACAAACAAGTTCCATTTTGTGTTTAGTGAGACCTCTTAAAAGCTTTCGATACTGCTGATTATAAAGTAATGTTAGATAAACTGTATCATCGTGATATCAGAGGTAAGCGTAATTAATGTATTTAATAATATTTAAAATATAAATATATATATGAATGTAGAGTGTGTGGATCAAAAGGAAGGGATAGGCCATGTAAGGCGTGGCTAAATGTTTTAGACGAATGTGTGAAAAAGAGAAACATTAAGAGTTTTAAGAATAAAAGAGTCTATATGACTCGGTGTATGGATGTTGTTGAAGTAAAGGGATTATGCAAGGATAGGGAAGTGTGGAGAAAGTTAGTGAGGATGGATTAAGCTAGGAGTTGTTGTTTTTTGAGCTATATGTACAGTTTATTGCTTATCCCGTAAGGGAACGGCGTGTTTGTATGTATGTATGTATGTATGTATATATGTATTTATGTATGTATGTAGTTTGTGTGTATGTATATAGTATGTATTTATGTATATATGTATGTATATATGTATGTATATATGTATGTGTATGTATGTATGTGGGGTTTGATCCTGGTCAGATATACTGAAGATTTTTCCATAAGTTAAAGAGTAGGCCTTGTTCATAAAACCAACAACGGTATTACTAAATAACCCTGTAGACATAACTTGAATAATGAATGGCTGGTTAGATCACGTGATACCCTTCATGTGACTTTCACTTAACGTGAAAGACCAACCAGGAACGTTAAGTTAACTGCATCGTGATCCATTCTGTCTAAGAACACGAGGATAACCTTTATGTTAGGTTACTAAATTAACCGTAAGTAATCGTTAAATTGATCGTGATCCCGGCATAAACAAAAATTTAGACATCCTTTTCTACATCTCCAGACTCCAGCACACTCTACACACTAAATCAGACACTACACTCGTTGCTGACTAATGCCGTTAGAGCGCTGGCAAACCGGTTATTTTCACCTGGATATGTACGCTTGAAAATGAAATACTTTTATTTAAGATTGTGTAAATTTGCCGGTCGGGATTGGTATGATCTAATATGGAAAATTAAAAATAGTAGTTAGCCCCCAGGGAGGATCGAACTCCCGACCCCTGGTTTACAAGACCAGTGCTCTAACCACTGAGCTATGGAAGCATGACCTTTTGCAATAAATTATGTAATAAATGTATATGTAAGTCAGTGATTTAATTATATATATCAGTTTAGTTGATTAAAATCTGCCATGCAACAGAAAAACGCACACGAATTTAAAATTAACATGTTATTTGAATTTAAGCACTTAATAATCGTCACAACTAGGGCTACCAATGGTACTCTTTTTGAAATGACAAAATAAAAAGAATTATATTATATAACCTAACTTGGGAACTGACGCAAGACTACAGAAAAAAAAACAGATTGTGGGCAAAGGCATAGAAAATGAAGATAACGGTCTCGGAGGTTCTGGATCCTCCTGTAATTAGAAAAGCAAAATATTTGAGTGGGTTTCCAAAAGAAAAAATAACTTTCTACATCCCTTGTTTTGGGTGATATTGTAAATAGGCAAATTATCGTTAGCTCCATCTTTTCCCATTCATCATTTTTAAAATGTATTCTTTTTTTAGTCTAAAAGGATAATATACATACTTGACGAAATATTAATCAAACCAGTTTTAGTGCATAAAAAGAACAATAAAAATTGACATCTCACTAATTTATGTTTTAAATATTATGAAAAATTATGACTAACACATCAATAAATTAGTTTATATCACGTTTAGAAGTAGCTTATCTTCTCACATTATTCTACTATAATCGATTTAAACATCATTCGAGATGTGAGTCGAGAGTATAATATTGCAATCTGTGCTCTGTGCCAAAGTCGATTTTTAGCTAACTTCGTCCTTCTTGTTCGCCACGAAAGGTTGTGACGGACGTTAGCAAGGTATGAAAATTTATTTTTCGTTATATAGTGTTTCGTTAAGGAAATTCCTATCTTAAACAGTTTTCAAATGGTGGTTACTACTGTTGTTTAATATACTAGAGTATTAAAATCAACTAAATAAGTGAATTATCTTAATGATGTAATAAATATATTTTTTGCAGTAACATAATAATTATTTAAAACCTGATTGGTCTGAACATTTTCTGAAGGAAAAAAAACTCATAAGGTTTGTGCTAAGCCTCAAAGAAGCTTATAATAGTGCTAGTTTGGTTGTACAAATATAAAATCACACGTATTTCATGCACTAATATATTTTAGCTTGGCTAGTCTCCAACTAGGTCAGTAGCGGCACCTCGCCTCGGTTAGGATACCCTTCCCCCCTTTCCCCTTCATTATTTGTTAACCTAGGCCTAGTTTTGCCGATATCTTATCATCCACTTGCAAGTTTTAAATTAACGAGATGATCTATGTTTGATTCACAGACAGACGTGTGTGAGAGCTGTAGATAATTTCTAACATAATGGGTGTGCCTGATGGGGATGTTGAAAAGGGAAAGAAGGTATGTATTTAACTAATTTGGATTTGTATATCTATTGGTTTACTTTAATATTTCAATTGAATTATATAAAGTGAGTTGATCTAGGTTAAAATATCCATCATGTTTTTCAATTTTTTTTTTTTGCCACTTAAGGTTAGGTAATGAAAAAAAATTAAGTCTACTTTTACTTAATTTTAATGATGTCAACATGTGGAATAAATGACCAAAAAGATAGAAACTTGGGCGATAGTACACTTGATATACCCCATATTAGGGTACTTTTCATTGTTACAGTACAATTTTTATATATTTTATACATTTTTAATATTACTAATAGACACTACCTTCAAACAAAACTCAATAGCACATTGCCCAAATAATTTTTATATATTTAAATATTATTATTATTATTATTAGCACCGCGTCTTACTACCCGTTCGGGTTATACGCACTTACGCTAATGTGTAATGGTAGGGTGATTGTGAGATGAAATGAAGGACCTACAGTTTAACGTGGAATCCGAACCACGGTGGCGACCTGGCATTTATTTAAATATTGTCTAACTTTCTTGTGCTGCTTCTAGACTTGTATTAATCACAACTTGTGAATGTGGGGAATGCCAGACCTCCACCGTGGTTCGGATCCCACGTTAAACTGTAGGTCCTTCATTTCATCTCACAATCACCCTACCATTACACATTAGCGTAAGAGCGTTTAACCCAAGCGGGTAGTAAGACGCGGTGAAAATAATAATAATCATGTGCTGCTTTACGTTACACCTGTGATCCTGTGCACTAAAACATTATGATGTATATCATTAAATTACATTACATAGTGTATTGTAGATAGGCCTCTATCAATAGTCTGGTTATAAATTTAAAGTTTTCACATTAAAGGTTAGGTTAGGATGGGTTGGGAAAATGTCATAGTAATTAATATAAACTAGTTGTCTTGTTATTTCCATGACATCGATATTAGGTTATGGAATATACCCTGTAACTTCTAGATGATAGGAACTTTTTAATACAATTATAATTTAAAAAAAATTGTTTTAATCATTCCTATTCCATGTATTTATGTTTGTAAAAATGTACGGCTGATATCAATATTTTGGATAAAAATATGGGTTTACTCTTTCACATGGATAAATTAACGGCCGGGGACTGGATGTTGTGCCTGTCCTAGTCTAAAGTTAGATTACAAGGAATATGAAGCCACGACAAGCCTAGCCAGCTGGTAGTGGAAAATATTTGGCTTGAATAAAAAAATTGACACAGGCTGGAAACAATAATGGATGTATAATAAATCAATATTTTGGTTATTTTAAGACAGAAATGAGTGAGAATGGGGAAAATATAGTGAGACTTGGATTAAGGAAGGCTAAGATTTATGATGACAAAACATTTCCAAACAATGTTAATATAATCATAATTAACACCTGCAACATAACCTAGGAATGAGACATGTCAATCTTACTGTTATTGGTTTATTGGATCAGACAATTAATTGCTCGACTTGTGAGATGAATAAAAGATGTCATACTCATTTAACCATGTTGATTATCACTTCATTCCACACATTCATCAGTGACTACAGTGCAGAATGACAATTCAAAATGTATTTTACCCAACACAACTTAACCAAAGCTTGTTGTTTTAGAAATCTTGAATTAGTTTATATTATTATTATTAGCACCGCGTCTTACTACCCGTTTGGGTTATACGCACTTACGCTAATGTGTAATGGTAGGGTGATTGTGAGATGAAATGGAGGACCTACAGTTTAACGTGGAATCCGAACCACGGTGGAGGCCTGGCATTCCCCACATTCACAAGATGTCTTGTCAGAGATGAAGGAAGGGTTTGGAAATCAGATAAATCTGTGCCGGGACCGAGGATTGAACCCTGGCCGCCAGCACAGAAGTCTGACACCTTACCCCTAGACCACCAGGTCACCGATAATTAGTTTATAACCCATAACGAATATAAACAAATATTTTTTTAGTACTGTATCTTATTACTCATTTGGGTTTTTCATCTAAAACAGGTGATTAAAAAAAATTTCTTTAGTGTATTACAGTTGTTTAATTTGTCTCACTGTGCAGTGAATCTTTGTATAATGTAATCACGTTAAGTAGTGAGCTAAGTAATTATTATTATAACTTTAGCCGACTATTAGAATATGTATATTTTAAGTGTTAACATCATTAATAATGTTGGTTGGTATTGTGTTTGTCGTTATTAACTCTTTTTGTTAAATAAGGTCTATGTGTGAGCTCCGCGAGTCTATTAAAGTTATAAAATAATAAATCCTTCACCAGAGTTGGCAGTATGTTTGATTAGTATACTTGTTGATAATGATTTGAGTTAAAGTCTTAATGGTATTTTGATCCAATCATCAAATTTCCTGTAGGTCTAAGGTTTTGATGTTTTAAAATACATAAATACAATTTGAATGTAAACTTGTGAGGGGGAAAAAATCACTTACCACCAGACTAAGTTTATAAATTATAGTTGGGATAGTATAAATATAACTGTATAAGGTTCAATAAAAATATTTTTGAACATATTTATAGATGTTTGTGGATGGACTCATATTCTCAGATAGATGTTAGCTCGTGACTTTTAGGGGATTTTTTTATTTTACTTTTGAACAAAACAAAATTACCATTTTAAATTATCCGCCTCGGTGACGTAGTTGGCTAACGTGCTTGTTTTGCGTTGAGCTTGATTGCCGAGGACAGGGAGATGGAGGTTTGAATCTCGGTTGCGTGAACAGGGGGTGGTTTTTCCTAATTGTTTTTCCAATCTCCCTCCATGCAAATGCAGGTTCACTTAATCTATATACAACCATCCTAATTCCTAATACATTAGTGTAATTAGTACTAAAGTGTATAACCCGAATGGGTAGTAAGACGCGGTTCTAAATTTAAAAAAATAAATTATCTTTCTACTAATGGGGTATGAATGGTGAAGGTTAAATTTTATAGGAAATGTACCCACATTTTTGTGGAGGAAGAATAAAAGAAATGTATTTGGAAAAAACCGCCCCCACTACACTAGACCGGGATTCGAAACTTGATCTCCATGTTATCAAAAGTTTAGTCTATTGCGTGGGTAACGCCTTAGACCATGCAGTCATCAAACTAGGTAAATTTTTTTCATATAGCTATGCCTGTAATTATATTCTCTATTTTTTTATCTTTAAATCATGTTTTTTTCTAAATGACAGCACCGCCACTCAACTAAATAACAAGGGCCTAACAAATGTTCTAACTACGCTAATGGGTTGAGGTTGAGGAAAGTTAAATTTTTCTAGGAAGTGTACTCGCATTTGTGTGTAGGAAGAGTAGAAAACCCCACCCTAAGTACACCCAACTGGGATTCTAACCCTGATCTCCGTGTCATCAGGAAGTCTATTTTTTTTTACGAGAGTAATGTCTAAAACCATGCGGCCACCAGAGCAGATATATATATATATATATATATTTTTGTGCTGGTAATTCTATTCTAAATATTGTTTTTTATAGTAATAAGTAATCTACTAGTATCTCCTGGCCATGAAATTCATGATAACAGATTTTGATCATGAAAGTCATGAAATTAGCCTCCAAGTCATGAATTTTTATGAGCAAAAGTTGATTATTCAGGTTATTTAATAACATTTTTTTAGCAACTAAGGAAACGCTGTTGGTTTATAGGCCTATTAATGAAGAAATTTCAACTTTTAATTCATTTAAAGGATGGATTTTTTAACTAATGAAATGTATAGGTCATGAAATTTAGTATACATAATTTAGTAGACATATACTTCTCTCATCTTTGCTTGATCTCCTTTAGTCTGTTTCCTACCTTCTTTATTTCCAACATTTTTTATTTATTTTTTGCATCCTCTCTTTTTCCATCCTTGTAAATATTGATTCCAATTCCGGTTCTTTAAAAATAACTTACTTTTGGTTATAGGTCCTGGTTCATCTCCTTGGACTTAACTAAAAATAAATAAATTTATTAAATAAGTGATGTTTGTGTTCTAGCTGTTTGTGCAGAGATGTTCGCAGTGTCATACAGTCGAAAGTGGTGGTAAACATAAAGTAGGACCCAACCTACATGGTCTGATTGGCCGAAAGACTGGGCAGGCCCCAGGATTTTCATACACAGAAGCCAACAAGGCCAAAGGTATTTTTTTTAATCGTATCATGTAGTTATGAGATTTCCTGACACTTTTGCTCAGTCGTTTACCTGTCTATTGAGTTGAGAGTCTCAGGTACGGTTCCCGGCATGGCCGAAAATTTGTCGTTGATGAAATTTGTGTTCAACCTTTCACAGTGGTAAACTAACGGCCAGAAACTGGATGTTGTGCCTGGCCTAGTCTTAGTTTAGATTACAAGGCATATGAAGCTACGACAGGCCTACTAGCCAGCCGGTAGTGTAAAAATAATATATGACTTGAGTTTTTAAAAAAACTGCCACAGGCTGGAAACAATAATGGATGTAATTTAAAAAAAAAAAAAAAAAATCTTTCGACTTGTCGGTACAGTGTTTATCATTTATAGACCTTTACTAAAATAAGCCATTACTGTCAAAGGATAATCTAATGCAAAGTTTATTGTGGAGTGTCAAAGTTGCTTGGTTATTATTGTAAAGATATTATATAAACTGTTTGCAGCCTTTGGCCAGGTCAGTTTAGTAAAATGCTTCCTATAGACCTATCCTTCCACCGTTCTTCTCCTTATACTTAACATTTTCTGTTATCTGCTCCCCTCATCTCTTCCTTGATCTCTCTTGTGGTCTTTTTCATACATCATTCTTATCATTTTCTTTGTCACCCTCTCTTTTTCCATTCTCATTACATGGCCATACCATCTTAGTCTTGCTTCCTCTACTATCTCATGTACTCCCTGTACCCCCACTCTTTCTCCGATAACTTCATTCCTAGTCTTTTTTTCTTTGACAGCTAACATCCTTTTTACAAACTTCATTCACATGGTCTCAATTACCCTTGTCTCTTACATCCAACATCCATGTTTATGCTTAATATGTGACTGGGTACAAAGTAATGTTTTTTCTGTCAATTGTCGTTTCCTATGAAATATACCATTTTTTATGTGTAATTTACTAACTGTGGATAACGCTCACATCTGTGGCATTCCTTAAGCCCCCTAGATGCTGCTAAATGAACATATATAGCTCATTGCTTCCTAGTTGTTGGGGTGATTAGAAGGCAAATGGAAAAACTCCATTAACAATCGACAATTTATTAATTTTTACCTAAACTTTTAAATTAATTGTAATTTTCAGGTATCACGTGGGACAAGGACACATTATTCATATACCTTGAAAATCCCAAGAAATACATCCCAGGCACAAAGATGGTGTTCGCAGGTTTGAAAAAACCTCAAGAACGAGCAGACCTTATTGCCTACCTAGTGTCGGCCACCAAGTAGAAACAAATTTTGAATTTTAGTAGGCCAATTTCTTTACTCACCAGTTGAGGATAAACTATTTATAAACTAGTGGGTAGTTGTGAAAGAACGTTTTATTGGTGTTGTGTGTTGGCACGGTGGGGCTGGGTCCTCCGACCTTCACCTAAGGTCAATGTACATTAAGTTCCATTGCACATCAACTTATCCACTAAGATTTTATTTTTGTCTGTAAACCTTTGTAATTTCATTTGCATCTTGTTACCACTAACATTTAGATGATTGATTTTGATATTATTTAGTCTCTTGTATTTGTTGATCAAATCCAATGTGTTAATGTACTCTACCAAAGGGATGATAGCATGAATAAATTTGTTGAAACTAGGATTGAACGTACTATCTTAATTTTGTCCTGTTAGAATTGAGAATTGCATTTTTTTTTCCTAGACTGCCTTCTATAGATGCGTCGTCTAAGGAAACTTTTTTTTTTTTACCCTTGCACCAATATATACTGCCTCCCACACTCCTTCCTAAAGTTAAATGCAATTATCGTTGATTTCAGCATACTTATGACTAAGGATGTGCTCAACACGAACAATTTTTTTTATACTAGAAAACTACCCTTGAAAGTGCAAGAATGTAAATTATGTTTATTAAAGTAAATATACTATAGTTTATAGTCCAACACTTTAGCTCAGTCGGTAGCGTATCTGTCTACTGAGCTAAGGGTCCTATGTTTGATTCTTGGCACGGCTGAAAAATTTATAATTGATTAAATGGTGGCTTACACCTTCACAGTGAATTTACGGTTGGGGGACACATAAATAAATGTTGTACCTGTCCTATTCTTATGTAAATACAAGTCAAATTAATATTCATTGATAAATACTAGGATAAAGCTGTCTACATTTTTCATTCATGTTGTGTATTTAACTATTTATCAACCTATTCAAAGAAAAATCCACTATACCTGCACATTTCACTCTTAGTAATATCAAACTCGAAATCTCAATATTATTTATTACTTTCGAGTCTTATAAATAGCAATATCAAAATAATTATCAATTTGTTTGGACCCAATAATAACACCAAAACATGTCGCCGTAGAAGACTAAACTACTATCAAATAAAGGGAAGGGAATAAAAATAATTTTGCAAAGACCGCACTTATCAAGATCGATATATTATTAATGTCCTTGCTTGGACCTAGTATTAGAGCTTTTAAACGTTGAAAACAAAGAATTGAACTTAAGTATTGAAATGTGTAAAAGTAGAATTATGATTTTTAATGCCAACCTCAGAACAAAAAAAAACTTAACAATCCTGCAAAAACATTTTTCCTTTGATGTTTTATACTTATAAAATAAGAAAAACTGGATACTATTCATGTAAATAGTAACCCTGGCATAGCAATATCGCCAATGTTACTGCATGATGAAGTATTTACAAAATTACAAAGAAATTGTGTTCGGGAAAAAAAATCTTAAATTTGTTTTATTTGTGTGAGAACAGAAGCATGCGTGTAAAAATTAGTGTTAAAACAAATGTGAATTTTGCATGTCCCTAATTATAATATATGAAGCTAGGGCAAGCCTTTGGTAGAAAATATGATGAATAAAAAACTGTCACAGGCTGGAAACACTAATGGATGTAAAGTAAATATTAGAGTTAAGAAAGAGTTCCTTTTCATACTTTGGATTATCGTAAAGTTCATTCAAACACTTTAAGAAATAGCTCATACACATTTAAAATGCAATTAATAAGATGCAATGTAAACCATTAATAATTTAATTGTGTAACAGCTTATGTTGAAAAACAATATTTAGACGAAACATTACCTAGTAAAGGCTGTTTTCAGGGAAAATGCACATTTTTGGGCCAGTAAGCTATTGTTAGAAATAATAAATTCTCTGGTTTTATAAATTGCTTGAAACTGTTATTTGCTTTTCTTCAAAATCAAGATATTTTCGAGTCTTGAACACACCTTAAGAATAATCTTAAATTGCTACCAGATGGTTTGAAAGAAACATTACAAAATATCTGGAAATTTTTTAGTTGCATAACTTATAAAAACTATGAATTACACACTTATTAAGTGTGTATAAACAGAGATGATTAAAGGTAAAAGAATGAGAAATGGTGACCTGGCAGTCTAGGGGTAAGGTGTCGAACTTCTGTGCTGGGGGTCCGGGATTCAATCCTCGGCCCCGACACAGATTTATCTGATTGCCAAACCCTTTCTTCACTTCTGACAAGACGTGTATTAATCACAACTTGTGAATGTGTGGAATGCCAGGCCTCCACCGTGGTTCGAATTTCACATTAAACTTTAGGTCCTCCATTTCATCTCACAATCGCCCTACCATTACACATTAGTGTGTATAACCCGAACGGCTAGTAAGACGCGGTGGTACTAATAATAATGAGATCGGGACACTATCCAAGAGTGTGAACTCTACAAAGACAGGATGAAGTGGAGAGAGCTGACTAATGAGACCCAGGAAAATGGAGTTGGGACATGATTGTTTTACATTACAGAACAAATATATCGTGGACATTTATTTATAAAACAAAATACACAATATAATTTACATAATATTTTTATTGTCAAAATGTTTTAACATATTTCGGTTTAAGCTGTTAAATCAAGTAATAATATAACAAAAGGTTTGATTACTAGATAGAATATTTTTGTCATGGTGAACATTATTTTGCACCATAAATAACATCACAGAATAAAACTTGTATCACACCGTCGCCAAAAAATAGAGAACAAAATCTGCTTGAGTGAAGCAGCAACTCACAATGCATCATGGGCCAACATACAGTGTGTAACGCAAAACTTATAAACAGCTTATTATCAACATATTTTATTTCTTAATAGAGAAACACATCTTTTAGATCATTCTCATAATGGATGTTTTCAAATTGTAGTTCTGTGTCGTGGCACAATCCAATACATCGATACACACGCTTTACACTAACAGGTTATTTCAAATCTTCTCACAACGGCCAACGAAGCTGTCTGCTAGCTTCAGGCTCTACATCGCATGCACACTGATTTGAGATTTAATTGGTTCTCCTGTGACCCAAACATCTCGGGCAGAGCAGATAAAGTAGAAAGTGAACTTAAGCGAAACAAGCCGCAGTGGCGGAAATCATGTGATTGGCTTTAGAGCTTGTTCTGTACCTGTTTTTCAGCGAACATGTGAATCCACAGTGATACGTCGAAGATAATTTTTTTTTAAAGCGAAGTCAAAATGTTTTAAACTTCACATATACCCCACCACCCCCCAAAGAATATTCCATGGCTCGATACCACAATCGAACTATACCGAGTGGTTGTCACTTTTAGCCATGATAGTGCCAACATTTGAAGAGAGAGGGTGTCATGTGTTCAGCACGAGCCCTCTGGCCATTAATCTCATCTCAGTTTTTTTTAGATTGGATTATTCAAGATATTCAAGACATTCAAGAAGGTACTCATTTGTCCTCTTGAGGCTGAGTTGACTACTAAAGATCTATCGTTTCATAAAAATTCTGGAAGCACCGGGAATAGAACTTGGTACTTATGGATCTGTCGCCAGGAACTCTTACCAATAGACCAAAGATACCTAATTGTTTTCTAAAACAGTGGTTGAACCTAATATGTGCTTTACTTAGGCCCATATTTTTATAAAAATTAATGCTCAGCAAATTAATAATTTGTCTTGTGATTAATTTAATTGTAAAATAATGTAAAGTCAGTGATAGTAAAGGATAGTTAGGTTAGGCGTAGATGGAAACAAACACATTTCTCTCTTCATTTCTTATTATTCTTTTACACATGTGTAAGAAGAAATAAAGAGATAAGTGTGTTTGTTCCAATCTAGACTTAGCTTAACTATCCTTTCAGGTTGGCTTCCTTCACTATCCAGGGTTCCTACGCTCTGGAAAGTCAGGGAAAGTCAGGGAAAAAAATAATAGTCAGGGAAAGTCAGGGAAGCTTTAAAAAGGTCAGGGAAAGTCAGGGAAATGACAATTCATGTCTTCATGTCACACTTAGAAAAAACAAAGAAAATATTTTTTCTATTTACTGCGTCATAAGCCACTGCCCCAATGAAGAAAGCTGAGGGGCACTTACCATGCTCAAACTTGCCCTAACACAAGTTTTGGTAGCATTTTATTTCAGAATGTGAACGCAGAGGTCTCCTAGCCTGCACATGACAATTCTTTTAACTTTAGTGATCACTTGTTTTTGTTCTTGTTCAAGGTTTGTCATCGTTATAGTTTGATACAGTGCACCAGGACTGATTAGACTACACCAGCAATGTCTAACAAAAAAACCGTTTTTAACCAGCTCTGGCTAAGCCCAGACCATTTTCCTGAATTCTCATACTGGATAAGTGGTGTTGAAAGTAATAAGCTGCAGGCATTTTGTAAAGTGTGCAAAAAAATTATAAACTTAAGTAATATGGGAAAGCAAGCATTAGCTTCCCATGCAAAAGGACCAACTCATATCAAAACTCTTGAAACTTTGACAAATCAACGCTCTCTGTTGACTTTTTTTTCAAAAAAGTCAAGTGATTCAGGTTCATCGAGCTCCCCAGTTTCAAGAGAATCTCTGGCACACAAAGACATTCTACCTAGTGATGATTCTGCTGGTTGCTCGAAGAGTTTTTCTGTTTCATCGAAAATCGTAACGTCGCAGAAGGAAGCTGTTGCTAAAAGTGAAATTAGTGTAGTGCCTCAAAGAAACCATAACACTTTTGTTATAAAAGATGATATAACTAAGGCGGAAGTCATTTGGGCTATGCAAGTTGTTGACAAAAAAATGTCTTTCAATTCGTGCAATAATTTAAGTACAATTTTTCAATTGATGTTTCCCGAGTGTTCCATTGCCAATGCCTTTACCCTTGGTGGAGACAAGGCTGCATACTTCATTGTGCATGGCTTGGCTCCATTCTTTCATAATAATTTACTGGACCGCCTAAAATCATGTAACAACTTTGTAATTTGTTTTGATGAGGCATTGAATAAAGTTATTCAAAGAGGACAGATGGACATTGTAATTAGATTCTGGGACAAGGAAAATCATAAAGTCATCAGTCGTTACTTAAACAGTGTGTTTTTCGATAGGAGCACTGCTGAAGAATTACTGAAGCATTTTCTGGATGGTATTTCTCCTCTTCCACTCTCTAAGTTGATACAAGTGTCAATGGATGGCCCAAATGTCAATTTAAAGTTTATAACACTTCTTCAGGAACACCTCAAATCTGTAACAGACAATGAAGTATGTAGTTTGCTAAATCTGGGAACATGTGGGCTTCATGTTGTTCATGGTTCCTTGAGAACAGGAGTAGAGTCTGTTGATTGGGATATAAGTAGCTTATTACGTCACATGTACTACCTGTTCACTGACTCTCCAGCTCGTCGAGCATTGTTCACCCAGTTGACAGGGTGTACAACTTTTCCATTGAAGTTCTGTGGTGTGCGTTGGTTAGAGAATGCGAAGTGCTTTCAAAGGGCATTACAAATTTGGGACCATGTTATTAAGTTTCTCAAAGAAGCAAAACTTCCTAAAACAAAACCTGTAGAGACACTGAAAAGAGCAGCCTGTGATCCATTCCTAAAGTGTAAACTAGCGTTCTGCAAGACAATTGCAGATGAATGTCAGCCTTTCCTGCAACGGTTCCAGACATCAAAACCAATGACTCCATATCTTTTTGAAGCTGTAGAGAAACTTCTAAGATACCTTATGAATCGTTGTGTGAAACCTGATCTTATGAAGTGCACGGGTCCAAAGTTACTGTCTATTGACACAAAAAAATCAGAAAATTTGATCCTTAGCAAAAATATTGATATAGGATTTGCAACAAAACGTTTGTTAGGAGAAACTGCGATCACAGTAACAGAAAGACAAAAATTAGAATTTATACATGAGTGCCGCAGTATGTTAACCACCATGATTGCAAAACTACAAGAAAAAAGTCCCTTAAAACAGAAAGCTGTGAGAGGTTTGTCTTCATTGGATCCTTGTGTTATTCAACATTCACCTCAACTGGCCCAGAAGAGATTTTCTTTTCTTTTGGAGGAACTCAACCATGCCAACATCATAAATGATGTTCTGGCTGAAAATGCCAAGAAAGAATACTTGCATTTTTGCAACCTCAAAAAATCTGAGCTTCAAGAAATATTTCGTCCTTGTGATCAGTTTAGTGATGAAGTAGGACTTGACACTATTTATGGTAGCTTTCTAATAGGAGAAGCAAACTACAAACATCTTTGGGAAGTAATAAAGATTTGCCTTGTCTTGTCGCATGGGAATGCAACTGTTGAAGGTGGTTTTTCAGTCAATAAATCTTTACTGGTTGAAAACATGCATGAAAAGACAGTCATTGCACAGCGTCACATTCATGATGAGATACAAGAAGCAGGAGGGATTAAAAATATACACATTAGCAAAAAGATGTTGGATTACGTGAGAGGTGCTCGGAAACGCTATCATGAATACTTAGAGATGAAGAAGCAAGAAAAAAGTGAAAAAGACAAGAAGAAGGCAGAAAAGAGGAAATTAGATATACAAGTTAAAGATTTAGAAGGAGAAAGAAAAAAATTAATGATGGCAACTGAAGAGAAACGAGAAGCAATAGACGTGGAGTTGCAAGAACTGAAGAAGAAGCAAGCTTCACTTTATTAAATATAACATAGTTTCTTATTGTATGACTATAGTGATAATTTTAATAAAAATAAAATTGACTTGAGACATGAATAATATGAAAGCAGACAGAGTTCCTGTTGTAAGCTATTCAGTTCAGGAAATGTACAGTTTAGGTAAAATAAAACTGTAATGATACCAAACTCTTTAGTATGTTCTTAGTGGCCTGTTATTTAATACGTATTTCTGCACATGATACCAAAGGGAATCAAGTTTGTTACAAATTTTTGATAGGGATTATTTTTCCATCATTTTCCCTCAACTGATTGGCAAGATGTCTGCTTTCTTATTCTTCCATGAGAGGTGAGGCAAGGTCGGCTGTAAGGGGGGAGGAGGCCGAAATAAATTTATTTAAATTAATATTTTCACGTGTATAGTACCGTAAAGTTATAATGGAAATTTTATGAGAAATTGGTCAGGGAACTTGGGAAAATAGTCAGGGAAAGTCAGGGAAAAGTCAGGGAGAATATTTTTACAAATACTGTAGGAACCCTGCTATCACTTACTTTACATTATTGTACAGTGTTTCTACACTGTCTTATACATTTCCAAGACATCAAATAATAATTCATTTTATTATAATTAGTTTAATTGTTTTAAGTAATAAATAATGGTTGGTCTTGACCAAATCTGCTTCCCTTAGGTGTAAAATTTAAGTTTATATTATGAATAAATCATACATCAGCTAATTTTATTGCGTTAATAATATCTTAAAACCCTGGGCCTGGATTCACTAACGGGAGCAAATCTGCTCTGGCGCAAGTATAGAAATGGCGCAACTTTGCGCCCAAGATGCGCCTTATTTATTTACGCCATTTCCGTATTCACTAAACAAGGTGGTGGCAGGAATAGGGTGATGTCATTATAAACGTCATCAATTGCTCTCTTTTCGACCAATCCTTGTGAAGAATTTACTTCCAAAGTAGGCTACTTTATTTTAAATCTGTAATGAAAACGACAGCATATACAATATTTTTTAAACATTTTTCTCATGAACTAGCTATAAAATTAGAAGCGGCCTCTTTCTGGATGTTTTAGAAAAACAGTATTAGTATATTATTTTGTATTTATTTATATTATTAGTTTAAAGTTTAAGTTCCATTAATAAAACATTAATGTTTATAGAAACTTTAAAACTTATTTTAAAGTTATACTAACTGCCATATTTAGTGACGAGATGTCTTTGGACTTGGAGGAATACAAACCTCTTTGGATCTAGACGAAGATTACACAGTTCGTAGTTTTGTTTTGTAATACTGCAAGAAATGCCATTGCGTTGTTTGAATGTAAAAATCCAACAATAAAAGGTACGTAATTGTTTTGTTACCACTGTCTCAATTGAAACAAATTTAGTGCTTGACATACGTTTTGTAATTTTAATTAATTCATTATTAATTGGAGTACAGTTATGTAACTAATTGTATTTTAAGCCAATATAATATGCCGCCATTTAAATTTATTGAAGTGACAGTCATGATTTAATAGTTGCGCCTACTCTTGAGTGGTGGCAAATTAAAGGCGCAACTTTGCTCTCAAATTGCGCCTGCTTCTTTTAGTGAATAGGGATTTGGGAACATATTTCAAACTTGCGCTGATGCAACTATTTGCTCCGGTTAGTGAATCCAGGCCTTGCTGTTTATTTGTTTTCATAAAACGAGTAACATTTATGGTTTGGGTAAGGTGAATGTTATATTTGTAGCGATGATTCTTCACCGCACATCGACATCTAACTGCAGTTTGATGTTGACGGAAGCAAACTGCGCCACAAGGTACCTGAAGATGTAGGGTAACTCGATCTCCACCACTTCACCCTTGTCCTCACACAATCGACACACGCACAGCCCAGGTTGGGTCTTGTCCTGCTTGCTCGGGAGTTGGAGAGGACTCAAAAGGTTGCCACACGAGCGGCAAATCAGGGCCTGGAGACAAGGATTCATTGAAGAACAGAAAACTGACTGGTTCTTTATTTATCTGATCAAAATGGTGAGAATCAATCGGTGTAAGGGGGTCAAGATTTTTTATTCAAGACAAAGTGGGATCAAATATGTGAAATATTACTGAAGAAATAACGCCTGCAGAGTTAAGAAAGTGTACAAAACTAAACAATTTTAAAAGGTTTTTTTTTTGCACCGCGTCTTACTACTCGTTCGGGTTATACGTGTATGTACTAATAACGCTCATGGTTATATTTGTAAGAAGTGTATCCACATTTGTAGGGAGCGAGTTAAAAGCCATTTCGAATAAACTATCATAAGTACACCTTACCGAGATTCGGATCTCGATCTTCCCATTATCGGCATTATCGGCAGTCTAATCTTCTGCGAGAGTAGCGCCTTATACAAATCAACATAATTATTATGCTCCTAGTAATAATGCCACTATCAATAAGTCAATCAATCTTGTGATTGGTTTGCTACAGCTCTACACTTTTGCCAATCCGGCCCTTCCCCCCCTCCACTTTTTTTTTACATCTTTGTATTTTCTTCTGCCTGCCAACATCATCCGTTATCTGATTTATGTACTCCTTCCTGTCTTGTTCTAACCTCCTGAATTTCACCTCTATCAATAACTTCAACAAACTATGTCAACTCTTCTTTGTTAGATCACTTTCAAAAGTTTCCTTTCTTCAATTGCTTTTGTTAGCACTTCTTATTAGTAAAAAGTGTTTTCAAACAATTCTAATAATTTTTCCGAACAATGTTTGCGATAAAGAACAATTTTCTGCTATCTGTAACCTAAACTCCCACCATGGATAGACTCTACACAACAGCTCGGAATGGCAACAATTTACCATAAATTGAGTATAATAGCTATCAACATTATCAGCGATGAAGTTTTGTAATTGTAGAAACTGGATTTTTTTTTTTCGAAGCAAAGTCGAAACTTATATTTGTCTTGGAGCTAACCTGTAAGTTATAAATTTTTCTGTATCGATTATTATATTATTACCCACCTCTGTAGCATAGTTCGCTAATGCGCTAGTTTTGTGTTGAGCTAAACTTCCGAGGGCAAGGCTCAATCCTGCTTAAGTTTACTGAGGATGATTTTTTCTAAATGGTTTTCCACTCTTCCTCCACACAAATATAGATAAACTTCCTTTAAATTAAACCTTCATAATCACCAACACATTAGTGTGATTAGAACATATACGTACAATTGAATGGAGAGTTAGCCACGGCACTAAAACAAAAGTGTTTTGCTTTAGACCTGCAGATTTTGTGGCATGTGTGTACATCTTGTCCTTTTTAGCCTAATTTTATTTTTAATATAGATATAAGTGAACATTTGTTATAAATTTATCTGAATATTTAAGCTTCAGTCTCGATATTCCACTTACCGTGCTTTTGTCCGAGCAATGGAAGAGCCTGTCTTGTAACAAGAACGCTGCCCCATGAGCCAGAAGCGCGTCTCGCTCCATCTCACCGAACCTGACTCCACCCCCTCTTCGTCGGCCCTTCACCGGTTGATGGGTCAACACATCGATAGGACCAGTACTTCGAACCTAAATAAAAATAAATTTTATTCTTTTCTTATTTTAGAACTGTGTTCAGGGTATAGACTGGTAAACCCATTGGGAAGACCTACATGCAGGTTGGAGGCTAACATTGGAATGGACCTGAAAGAGAGAGGGTGTAATGAGGTGGAATGGATAGAACTAAATCAAAGATAGGGATAGGGTGTAATGAAGGGGACTGGATAGAACTAGCTCAAGATAGTGTGATATGTGGCATACTTTTGTATGTGCAGCTATGCACTTTAGAATTCTAATTCCATAGAGAAAGTAGGTAAATATAAATATCTACTTTCTTTGCTTATGGAATGCTTATAAGCAATGTCTGAGAAATTTTCATATAAATGCCTCCAAATCCAATGTAATAGTTTTTGTTAAGAATAGATTAGAAATTGTTTGTCATTTGTCAGCTTAGTAAAAATGGAAAACTGTAGAACAAGTGAAATAATTTGTGTATCTGGGCAAATGTTCTTTAAAAATGGAAGGATGGATGGTGAAATTAACAGAAGGGTGAATGCATATCGGAGAGTAGTTGAAGCTATGTGAACTAATGCAAAGAATGAAGTAGTATTGAAAGAAGCAAAGTTGAAAAGTGTGTTAACGGCTATATTGTTTTATGGATGTGAAGTGCAGGATTCGAAACTCAATCTCAGTCATCGGCAGTCAAGTTTACTGTGAAAGTAGTGCCATAAACCATGCATCCACCAGAGTAGTTTAAAAAAATAATCTAACCCATAGAATGTGTGAAGTTTACTTTTTCAATTTGAAGCAAAAGTGATTTGAATATATTATATATTCTCTAAGCCAAATCAAAGTTTGAATATTTTTTGTTAGTCATTTTATAATTTAAAATGTATATTGTGATTATTTATACATAACTTTATGAACTAAAATTACTTGAAATTGTTTTATTGCACAATTGTTTGTAATATCTCATTTTAACATGATAAATTATTTGTAAAGTATACAACCGCTCAAAATGGGATTAAATCACCAAAAATTGACTGTTTAACTCTCAATATTTTTATTGGCAAGGATTTGTAATTGTCAAAGCCAGATTTTTTTTTTTTTTACAAAATCAAGCTCGAAGCAAACATGTGTTTTGAAACCAAGTCAAATTTGTAGTATCGCACAACCTTATTTTATGTCTTCATTATTTTATTAAAAGTTAAAAAAAACTTTTTTATTTATACCTTCAACCATGTTTTATAACCAACCTGCCACTTATCTGATACCATATGCCTAAGTCGTTGGTAGTGAACCACACCGAAAAAGATGGCTGCTTCCATTTCACAGCCTTGAATACCGCTATACATCTTTTCTGTACCATAGTAATTATAGCCGCCTGTGGAAAAAAAACATAACCAGTGGCACTCAATTTAAATAAAACATTTAAAAAAATTATTATTAAATATATTATAAATATGATATAATCGTAGGAAAAATCATAAATTCATTTTAAAACACTAACATATATTTACAAACACTTTATTATATCTATGTCACAAAGCATTTTCTCCCAGAGGTGTGGCATTAATGTGTTTCTAAATATGTTTTTTTATTTTTATTTGTACATCATTTTCTACAATTCATTCATATTCATTTAATGGTAACATGCATAATCATCATCATCATCAGCGGTTTCCAGCCTGTGGCCGTGCTTAGTTCAGTAAAATGCCCCCATATCTCTGTCCTTCCACCATTTTTCTCCTCTCACTTGCACACTTGTTCTTATCTGCTCCTCCCATCCTTTTCCTGTATACTTTATCTCTATCACTCTCCTTGTGAAGACACTTTTTAATTTCAAAGTGAATTCAAAACAAATCAATGAAATATTCTTGAAGCTAAATTGAGGTTTTAATATATTTTGTTAAATCTTAGGTAAGGTTTTATGCCTGAATAAATATTACATTGTTCTTTTTTATATAACTTTATGCATAAAAATCACTTGTGTCATTATTTCAACCAGTGATTCAATTACTTCAGATTATTTTTATATACATATTAGTTTGTATCGCACATAAAGGCCCAGAATGGGACCAATTGACCATAAATTGAGTATTTTAGCTGTCAATATTTTTATTGGCAAGGCTTAAAAGCCGATTTTTTTTCGAAGCTTTGCATACCCTTACAGTACATACTTTATACTACTACCAATGGACAAAAAAGTAATAGCTGTCCTGAAAATAAAATCAATCATAGTCCTTTGACTTAGGTTTAATTTGAAGGGAGTGTGAAATATGTAAAGCAGCTTAATAAAAGAGGGAACTAACAGCTTGAAATTAAATAGGGATGTGCAAAGCTTTAAAATCTTTGACTTCTCTTTAATATTCATCAGCTACAACTTTGATTTAAAGGTAAAGTTCTGGATTCAACAATTAAAAAGCTTTGCCAATCAAAATATTTCAAGTTAAAATAAACATTTGTGTTAAAATTTTTTCACCATCACAAATTAATGTACGTGTGACGAAAGTTTTAAATAAATAAATTACATTTTGTGATAATAACTTAATTTATCAGCTTTTCTGCAATTTAATATAATGTAAGAGATATTTAATACCTAAAATTACAACATGTTATATTCTTTACCAACATTAAACTGTTTTTTTTAATATTCAAACTTAGATTCATCTTCACGAATATTTCACAATATTCAATTTGACTTTGCTTCGAATTGAAAAAGTGGATTTCGTACATTCCTAAAATTAAATGTAATCACTGAGATTTTCAGTTGTCAATTTAATTGTGACTTGAACTACACACTCACCTGCTTCAAGCATCTTCCCAAAGTATTCTGCAGCCGTGTCCTTCTCAGAAAACTTAAAGGGAGTTGCATCATGCACGAGTCCGTGAACAGCAGCCGACTTGCCAGCCATAACCTCAATTATCATCGCTTGAAGAGAGAATAAACACAATCTCTTACTATTTACATCTATGGTCACAGAAAAATAATTTATGGGAAATAAATTATAAAGGATATTTAGACCATTTTTCTGCAGAATTGACTAAGTTGTGGTAGCCAAAATGTACTTGAATTATGTGAGGTAAAAAATAAATTAAAAAAATATATTGAGATTAATATTAGGTCCAAATGTTGTGCTGTTCACATCCATAATTCAAATTTATGTTAAAAAATGGACACCTGGACAGGGGTAGATTTTCTTTTATTCTTACAGTTTACACATTTAAAACATTGTAGTATTAATAGTTTAATCCAAAGGGATGGATTGGCAAAAAAATACACCCACATTTGCGTGAAGTTAGGATGGGGAAAAAAACAGTAATTATGTCCCCAGTTCATCCTACTGAAACTAATACCTCTTTCTCCCTGACAATTAAAATATGATATGTGTCGAATGTCCTTGACACATCAAAATGCTGTATATATAGAGATTTATCAATAAAATTTGACCTGCTAAGGTAGCCGCATGGTCTGTGGCATCACTCTCTCATGTTAAACTTGACCGCCAATGACGGGGATATCAAGATTAAAATCCTGGTCGGATGTAAAAAGGGTGGTTTTCCACAATACCTCCACACAAATGTGGATACACTTTCTCTAAACAAAACCTTTCTCATCCCTTGCCCATCCATTAGTGTAATTAGTACATGTGTATAACCTGAACAGGTAGTAAGACGCAGTGCAAAAAAACAAAAAAACAACATTTGAGTTTGGATTTGATAAATTTAGTTCAAAGCATGAATCTAGAAGTAAAACTTTTCAATAACTCAACTTTGATACATATAAATTTGTTGTATTATTTTGAAATTATACACATATGTTTCTATATAAATATTATCCTAATATAAATAACATAACTATAATAACTTACTATACTACATTAAATAAAAACCTCTCTTTTACTCTTTGAAGTGTTTACTTTACATCCATTACAGTTTCCAGACTATGGCCTGGGTCAGTTTTTTTTACCCAAGCCATATATTTTCCACTAACGCCTTGCTAGGCCTGTTGCAGCTTCATATGCCTTATAAATATAACTTAAGACTAGAACAAGCACAACATTCAGTCCCCGGCCATTAATATATCAATATGAAAGGGTAAACCAACATTTCAGCAATGATAAATGTTTAGGCCTTGCCGAGAATCGAACCCGAGACCCATAGCTCAGTAGACAGACATGCTACCAGCTGAGCAAGGTGTCTTGATTGTTTTTTAAGTATTTTGTTATATATGGAAGAAAGTAAAGAAAGGGTGGATGGAAACATAATAAAAGGAATGAACACAATATGGCTTTTAGAATGTAAAGAAGAATACAGTTCACACTTTACATTGCTACCAATGGACAGATATAATATATTAACTACTATAATATTTGAGAAAAGGATAGAAAAGCAAAATCTACACACTTAGCAGAAAAATATAGGCCTCTAAGTTCACAATCAAAACAAATAATTAAGTAAATTTTGGATCTTCAGCTCCAAAGAATAAAAAACAGAATGGACTATGGCAGCATTGTTAAGAGCTTGATTCATGGTCACTTAGATTTTGTTGTTGCCTGTTTCTTGATTCAAAAAATGGTTTAGGCTTGGATTCTGCAGTCGTCTGTTCAGACTTGTGTTTTTATTCTTATTAGATGGATTGAATGTTGTGTTTATGATATATTTAATTAATATATTATTATTGTTTATATGGAAATAACTGACTGGTGTGAGTAGGCCCGTTTGGAGGAAGAGAAGGTTATCAAAGGTTGAGACCAGGAGGGTGCCTGGATTTGGTAATACAGTAGACTCTCGATTTACCGGGGGCAGATCAACCGGTTTCCAGCTTAACCGACCGTGGATATATTTAAATATGTTACAAACAATACACCACCGTCTGAATGCATTCTACTGTTATTGTCAGCCAATGCACAAGCACGGCAATATCTCAGAGAGATAGAGAGACAGAGAAATAGTACCATGCGCTCAAGGTCGTACAGACGCTGCTGAGATGGGAAGGTAGAGGAAGAAGGAGAGGCAGAGCTTAACTCGGGTGATAGGCTAGTCAGTTTACATTGCTGTCCGATAGAACGAAACCTAGATCAGAGGATTGGAGGAATGGCAATGGATTTTCTTTAAGAGGCAGCCATTAAGCTCTGGGTCCAGTGGCGGCAATGTAAAGTGTGAACTGTGTCGTTCATTTCACTGTAAAAACCATAAAGTTGTGTTGGTTCCCTTTGACATGTTTCTGTCAACATTTCCTGTATCTTCTTCCAAAAATAATATATGAAAAATCACTATAAAGGAAATGGAACTTGCAAAGAACGAAAACTTTATCATATTTCTTTGATTCCAGGATGCACATATTCCCCCCTTTGTACGTCTCTAAAAACGGGGTGCATCTTAGAATCAACGGTTTCCTAGAATCACAGTTTTTTTTCGACCAATGCTCTTGAAGGCTCAGAAGATGATATACTATGGGATGGTGAAGATAAAGATGCCTCAGAAGAATCAGAATGATAATGATTCAGAAGGCTGTTAGAATAACATACAGGTAACTACTAATAAAAAAAATACTAAGGTTGTTAGTAAGTTTAATTCTATGGTGAAAATATTTCTTATAAATAGTCTTTTAGCTTTTATTTATTTTCTAGGAATCAAATCTTTTTTTTCTGTTGGTGGCACTGACAAATTAAGGTGTGTCTTACAGTCGATGGTGTCTTGGAATTGAAGTATGTTGGAACCCCACATTATACAACTAAGTTGAAATGTATTCTACTATACCTATAGTCATTCGAGAAGGGAAACCGTGAGGGTTGAATATGATATCTGGGAACAAGCCAGTCTCGCTGTAAGGGAGATCTTCAAGAGGCCACATCTGACTGCATATTCCTTTCTGCCCCGCTCGACTGGCAAACTTGTCTCCGACTGAGGGATTACGCTGTAAGCCACAAATATAAGTACTGTCATTTAGTTTGCATACCATATTCGAGCTCATTTATAGCAAAAAAAAAATTTCTTAGATAATTTTATAGATCTTTTTTCATTTTGAGGTATATTTTCATACAGATTGAAGAAAGTACACAAAAGCAGGATAGAAACATATAAAAGGAACAAACACAAGATGGCTTTTACAAATAAATAAAGAACATAGTTCACACTTTAAATTGCTAACATCGGACAAAGAGGTAATTGGTGTTTCTTTAAGAAAAACGACCTTGACCTTGGTTTTATCCGAGTGAAACTCATCAGGAATAATAATAATTATTATTATGATTATTATTTTTAGCACCGCGTATTACTACCCGTTCAGGTTATACGCACTTACACTAATGTGTAATGGTAGGGTGATTGTGAGATGAAATGAAGGACCTACAGTTTAACGTGGAATCCGAACCACGATGGAGGCCTGGCATTCCTCACATTCACAAGATGTCTTGTCAGAGGTGAAGGAAGGGTTTGGCAATCAGATAAATCTGTGCTGGAACCGAGGATTGAACCCCGGCCGCCAGCATAGAAGTCTGACACCTTACCCCTAGACCACCAGGTCACCATCAGTTCTTTAAGCTAAGCCACATCATTATGAACAGTTTCCGGCCACTGTGGGGCTGTTTGGAACATTAGTCTCTCCAACATGTCCTTTCCTCCCACCACCTCTCTCCCTCCACTTTGGTTCAGTCCTCTCCTATCTCCTCCACACTCCTCCTTACTCCCTTCAGCCATCTGTCACTTGATATTCCTCTCGGCCTCTTACCCCCGCCCCCCCACTTTAATATCCAACATCTTCTTTCCCTTTGGTACCATCACCTCCATTCTCATCACATGACTTTATCACTTTAGTCGTGCCTTCTCTATCTTGTCCTGCACCATCTTCTCCTTTAATACTCCTCTCACACTCATTTCACATCCTTTGTCACTCCTTATAGTACGTCTCAGAAATTTCATTTCACAGGTTTGAATTATGCTTCCATCCTGTGCCTTCATATCCCATGTTTCAGCTAGGTGTGTCATTATTGATACATAGTACGTCTTGTAGATCACTTCTTTACAATTCTTCAACACATTTATGGTCCAAATTAGACTTCTCCCACTTCTGAACAAAAAAATATTCTGCTTGCCTTCTTTTCTCACTGATTACTCTTCTATTTCTTCCACTTTCCTCCATCACACTCCCCAAATATTTATTTATATTATCTTCAACTATTGCTCTCTCTCCGACTATTACACCAACAATACACCTGTCTTTCTTTCTTATCGTAATCACCATCTCATTCTTACTTACATTAAACCTCATTCCATACCACTCCATTCCAAGAATCCCTGGAATTCTTTCTAACATTGGTCCATACCATCAGGTCATCTCCAAACACCGTTACTTTCATACTTCCCTATCCAAACCATTTCTACTACTTGTAAGCCTGTGCGAATCCATGATTTTCCATTTCGAGTCGAATCCGAATCTTGGTAAACCAGATCGAATCGATTTTGAATTTAATATCATGCTCAGAATTATTTCGAATCGAATCTGAATCAAATATCATACTAAAAATGAAATTTTGAATTGTATCCAAATTGAATATTTTATTTTGAAAGTGTTTCAAATCCAAATCAAATAACATATCCTTAAGAGTCTTTGAAAATATTGTAAACTTAATCTTAAGTTAAACGAGTGAACAAAGACTGATGATTAACTTATGAAAGGTTATAAACGAAATAAACTACTATTTTTTTTATAATGGTTTGCTGTATAAGACCATATAAAGTTGAAATTATTCTTAGGCATGAAAATATTCGAATTTCAAACTAAACCTATCGAATCCAAAATTTACTTCGATACAACATTTTGAATCTACCACAAATTTCTCTAATAATAAAACTTGAAAGCTCGAATCGAGTCTGAATCTTAGCAAGATTTGAATTTAGAGTCGAAATTTCGGAGATTCGCAAAGGCTTAACTACTTGTAATGCTACGGTTTTGGGCCCTTTTAATTTATTTTAAGTCATGGATGAAGTATATTTTTCTCTTAAGAACCGTGTGCAGTTTTTACCCAATAGGAAGCTAGCCTGGACAACATCAGACTGCCAAGAACTCTCCTATTGGTTAGTATTAGCACTAGAGACAAGGGGTCCAAGAAGTAAGGGGTAGGTCATATATAAAGGACTGAAACAGCTTCTGCGTAACTCAAACACATACTCTGGCTCTGGCTCTCCGCGTCATTTGGTTAAAGAAGTAAGAACTATGTCACTTTAATGTTAAATATAAAATATTAAAAGTGTGATTAATTAAATAAATTATATATAAACACCCGACCCGGTGGCGTAGTTGGCTAACGTGCTTGTCGTGTTGAGCTCGACTGCTGAGGACGGGGAGATCGAGGTTCGAATCTCGGTCGGGTGGACTGGGGATGGTTTTTCCTAAATGGTTTTCTACTCTCCCTTCACATAAATGCGGGTTCACTTCCTCTAATTAAACCTTCCCAATTCCTAACCCATTAGCGTAATTAGTACTTAAAGCGTATAAACCAAACGGGTAGTAAGACGCGGTGATAAATATTATATATTATATTATTATAAATATATATATATAAACATTGAAAATTACTAATTTCAACAATTATATGTATAAAAAAAAAGGAAGTAAATCTTATAGTGGGCTAGACATATCATCAAATCATCACATAGCCGTGTGATAGCAAGTGTACATTAGTAAGACAACTGGTATCCCAACCCTGGGGTATGTGAACATAAAAACGGTATCAACATGATATACTTCCTTCATTATTTCATTCATCACTACAATGAACAGTAGGGGTGAGAGCACACTTCCTTGTTTCAAACAATTCCTCAACGCAAACCACTCTGTCTTCTCCTTTCCCACTTTCATTCAGCTTACACTCCTTTTGTACAGATTCCTCACTCTGCTTATCGACTCATCCCTTACTCTTTTCTTGTTCAATGCTTCTCGTACTCTACATCGGCACACCTTTATTTTATCGACATTTGAAATATACATTTCAAATAAAAATTCAAGCAATGTTTAGTAGTGAGAGAGCTGTCTAAGTTGGTACTCACGGTGACCCTGAGTTGAATGATGGCTCTCTTGGGTACTCCTGCGACGACAGACCCGCACAACTTCACACTGTCGACGTAAACAGTCTCTTTACCTTTCCACTTGGTTACGACAAACTTGGCTTCATCAGCGTTATAAAACCTGTAAAAACAAAAAGTATGTTGCTTCAGCGGTTAGTACAGATTTAATTAGAGGATCAAAACAACAACCTGATTTCCTACTGTTACCTTACCGCTTAATAAATTTGGATTCACATTTGAAAGAAAATAAGTGTAGAGTTGTGGGTAATCCTGTGTGAATCCAATATTTTCAATTCCAATTTCATGATTACTAAATTTATGGGTATTTGGAAGAAGGTACCTTCTCCCAAACATAGAAAAATAACTCAAACGGCAAAAAGAGGGTTTCATCAAAGAGATGATTTCATGAGCTGGCTTACTAATTGAACAAGATGTATGTTGGTGACTCTCCAAATAAAACATAACTTATGAGATGAATGAAGTCACCTTTATGATAAAAGTTGAATAGTATTTTTTGTGCGAAAGTTTTCGTTTTGAGCTGTTCTTTACTAACTTTAAAAAGGTGAGGTAAAGTAATATAAAGTTAACGGATTCGAATGAAACTTTGTACGTTGGTAGTGTGTCCTGGAATAACATATCGGACTATTCCCAACCTTTGATTTTAAATAATAATAAATATACAACTATAATGTGATTGAAATGATGTTATTTAAAAATTTATGATTTAATATTTTGTAATTAAGTAAATAGTAATTAGTGTGACTAGTTTAATACTAATAAATATGATGTGATTTTAGCTATGTAGTTACAAAAAAATATTATTTCATTTATTTATTTATCTTACTAATTATGAAGGTAAAAATTAAATTTATAATTGATCTTAAATAATATCTATTTCTTTTATTACGAAATATTTAAACGTGAAAATTAAAATACGGCAAAATTATTTACAGCTAGAACTGAGAAAAACACATATATATTTGAAAAAAATAAAGTTTGATTTATGACCAAAACAGCTTCGTTAAAAATTAAAAGATTTTATCAATTATTGCGGGCAAAGCCGCGACGGGTAAAAGTTAGTATATAATATATCTATAGTAATAATCATAGGTGTGCTGGTAGAAAGGACAGGAATACACCTTAAGTTGAGGCTGTTTTCAAAATATAATATATTAAATTATGCAAATCATACAAACTCACGAATAGAAGGGATCCCCCTGATTCAATATGGCACCAACATGAGGCAGTCCATCTAAATCCAACCTTGATTCCAAATTACATACTTTGGGATCAATAGCAAAGTAGGAGTTGAGCTGAAACAAGTGAACAATAACATTCTATTAACAAAGTATAAATAGCATCAAACGGCTATATTGAACTAAACAAAACACATAATTAAGTAATTTTCAGGGTACATCAGTCCTCTTGTTCATCTTGTTCTTCTTCCAAATATAATAAACTATTTATTAATTATACCTCCTTAAGAAAAACCTCTTTTCACTTTTTGAGGTACATGTATTATATTTGGAAGAAGGTATAGGAGAGGTGAAAAGAAACATATAAAAGAAACACAATGAACAATGACAAGAACAATACAGTTCACAGTTTTCATTGCTGGCATTGTTCCTATCTAAATGTCCTATCATTCTTTACAAAATTTTTTTATATCTTTTGCATTTATTGGTTTTCTCTTTTAGGAAGTTGCATCGCGTGTTTCACACTCCCTCTTGATGAGTTCCGATAGAATGAAACCTAGGTAGGGGGTTTAGGCCTTAATGATCAATTTTCTTCAAGAGGCAGCCATTACCTTTTTGTCCAGTGGCAGCAATGTTAAGTGTGAACTGTGTTCTTCTTTTTATTGTAAAAGCCATATTGTGTTCGTTACTTTCATTTGTTTCCATCCACTTTTCCTGTACCTTCTTCCAAATACAGTAAAATATCTACTTAGGGATCTATACTTGGAATGTGAAAAAATAGAAGTTATAGAGAAAATGCCCTATAGTTGCACTTCCCCAAAGCTATACTTGTATACTGTGCTAGAACTACTGTCCATTCCAGTCAACAAAGGATTAAAATAACTAGTGAAAACTAGGAGAGTGGACTGTATCCAATATAAAATTGTGATAGGAATTGCTTACCTCGTCCAAATGAGGTTTGCCGACAATGGAGGCCTACCTTGTGGGTTGCTGGGTTAAGTGTAGGAAGGAATGGGGAAACAAGGGGGCTAATTCAGCGGGGCATCTCTCAAAACCTTGTTGTTTCTAGATAGAGAAGGCCACTTCAGGGCCTGTAACACCCGACTCACACTATGACACCGATTTGTGCATCAATTAGTGTACCCATTCTGGCAAAGACCTTATGTGTCTTTACTACAACACTCAACTCAACCGCTCTCTCTCAAGACAACCAACCTTCCTTCCCCCTCCCCTTCAACTCTCTCAAACCGGAAGGAAACCTTCAGAGACGGCAGGAAAATGTCCGAAGAATAAACAACAAATATAAAAACAATATGAATAAAGCATTATATATATAAAAAAACTATGTTAAGCAAATTATTACACAAAATCTATTTTACAATATTAAATATATACAGTTCAGAGACAGGAGAAGAGGGGGCTGGGGGTGGGGGGTTGAAGACTGGGACAAAGAGGAGTTTCAAGGGGTTTCATGCTAAAAATAATATTCAAGGGGCTTAAAACTTAGATAATCTTTAAGGGGTTTTAGACCTTAAAACATTTAAGGCGTTTCAAACCTAGAGAACGTTTGGGGGGTTTAGTAACATAAGAATATCTAAGGGGTTTCAAACTTAGATAACCTTTAAGGGTTTTAGGCCTAAAGAATATTTAAGGTGTTAGAAACCTAGATAGCCTTTAAGAGATTGTAAAATAGAGAACATTTAAGATTTTAGAGGGTATATGAGAAAGGTAAAAAAAAAATTTTTTTTACTCTGCACTCTTCCAATAGGTAGTAAATGAAAAATAATTTTCAAAAGATATTAATTAATAAAAATAATATATTTAAATTAAATATTTGCTTTGTATTATTCATTATTTGTTCAAAATTTAGTTATTTGTTTCAATATGAAATGCTATTTGCACACCCCTATTTACATTATGTTTTTATAATATATTAGTATTATATTTAATAATGTCAAAGATTTTACAAGTATTACCATACTAGTATAAAAACAATATCTACTTTTAATCTAGAACTAATCTAGAGAATCAATTTTATAAATTCCTGTTTCCATCCCGATCCCGATATTTTGACTCATTTCCCGTCCTGTTCCCGTCCCAATATAAAAATGTCATTCCTGTCCATCCCCACTCTAGTACAGTAATCATCAAGACTTGTGTTGTTGGAAGAGTAACAAAATCATAAAAGGAGGGCAAATTTGTGTAATTTACTCTTTTTTTCTTTGTGTCTATGACATAATAGACATGACAAAAGAAATAGCATTTGTCAGTGGGACCAAGACCTTGAACAAATCTTTTTTTAGTTGAATTTTAAATATATCTTCATTTATACCAAAATTGTACATTTTTATAAGATTCTAGGATTTGAATTTGGATTCTAGATTCACAACTCATAAGGAAATCTAAGATTACCCAATTCAACACAACCTTATAAAAAATTAGACTTACTTTCAAATCAATGATTTCAGATTTGTAGACAGACCCATGAGCGAATCCTCGTTCAAACGAAGCCTTGTTGATGATCATGGCATCCTCCATGTCATAGCCCTGAGATAATAAATAAGTTTAAATAAAGGAAGGGTGCTTTTAATCCCTGAAATGCTAATGCAATTAGAGTGTCAGAGAATTATCAGTCACGCTTTCATTAATTTTTACCTACTTCAGTGGCTACATAGTTTAAGCCGTAAAACTCACACACTATACTAGACTGCAGATGATGAGATCAGAGTTCGAATCCCGGTTGGTTGAACTGAGGTTGGCTTTTCCTAAATGGTTTTCCACTCACCCCTGCATGCAAATGCAACTACACTTCCTCTAAATTCAACTTCTATGACCCCTAATACATTAGTGTAACTGATACATAGGCACAAAACCCAAACAGGTAGTAAAACAAAAGGTGCTTGGGGAAAAAAAATTTATCCCCGGCACTTCCAAAAAGTTGAATGGTTTCAAAATCATCCTCGTGAGGATAAAACAATTAATACAAGTTTTAAACATCTTTAAGTTTGAAAACATTTAATATAATAATATAGTCTTGATATTACATTTTTAATTTAAAACATAAATTATTATTTTATAAAGGGACAAGGTAAAAATAGTAAAAAGAATCATTCAATTATTTAGTAGTATTCTCATTGCTTTGTCATGGCAATACAAGTAAACAACTTCAATCAAGGATTCAAAATGGATGACAATATTGAATAAATTTACCGGTCGAAAGTGGTTTTAAATCTCTATTATGTTATTAAAATTAAAATTAATTTTTAACAATTTGTTATGTAACCAAATGATTTTTAAGTGGAAATGCTGATATTATCTCAATTAAATAGACTAAGTTTACTATTGCATTTTAAAAACGGATTATTAAGTACGTCAAGCGGAAGCTCGAAAATGACGAGACCACAAAACTTTCGATCTCGAGCTCGAGCTTAAGTGACAAGCTCGGCTCGAAGCTCGGAATATGAGTACTCGCAGAGCCCTAATAATTAGGTATTTCTACACAAATGATTTTCAATGCATGCTTTATACGAATGAGGGCATTTTTCTTCTAAAATTCTATATTTCTAATGTTTCACCCACTTGTGTAATTATTATGATAGCATGGTCAGGTACTATAATGCAGTATATATAAAAAAATGTACATATAACCACAAAAAAAATGCATTATACCAATATTTAACTTTAGAGTTAACTTCATTAGGATGGTCAATAACTAAAAAATAGATAGTAGCAATGGGACACTAAATCCTCAAATCCTTCGAATCCCTTGAATACTCAAGAATATTCGAGAAAATTTTGGATTCGAGACCCAAATCCTTTTATTTTTTACCCCAATTTTTTAAGTGAGATTAGTTTTAGAGATTTAACACCGTTTTTTAGTGGCTCAGAACTAATTATAATGATAAGATGAACTTAACAACAACCAGAACCCAGACAAGTAATTTAAAGCCTAACTGAATGTATGAATGTTATAATGAATGGATTATAAGAAAGAATGTTAACATTTATTTACTATTTATATTTTCTATTATATTTATATTTCCTTTCATAATTTTTTTCATGATTTGGATTAGGGATTCAAGGGTAAATTAGAGATTCAGATTCATAAAATAGTAGATTCTACCCAACTCTATAAAATATTATCAAAAAAGGTAGGAAGATTCAACTAACTGTGTAAGAAATGACGGCCACGATGGCGTTGGTCCCCATGGCGAAGTCGTCAAGGTTGACTTTGTCATAATGAGCGGGTCTGAAGAACGGAGAAGCAGGAGTCTGGAGTCGATACAACTTGGTCTCTGACTGAAGATTCCACGTGTGGCAAGGCGTGCCCATTGTCTGTTTGCCCATCTGTAATTAATGTTAACTTCATACAGTCTTATTTTCATAGGAAATGAAGGAGTAGATGCTGAGGAAACCATAAAACACTAAAGGGAGGATAAGATATCTCCTCTTTTAGAAAGTTGCGTTGCGCTTTTCACACTGTCTCCCAATGAGTTCTGAAAGAACGAAACCTATGTCGGGGATTGGGTGGTAACGATCAATATTCTTCCAGAGGCCAACATTAACTCTCTGTCCAATGGCATCAATGTAAAGTATGAACTGTGTTATTTTCATTGTAACAGCCATATTGTGTTCATACCTTTAATGTTTCTATCCACCTTTCCTGTACCTTCTTTAAACTATAATATAATTTGTGAAGCTTTGTAATTATGAGGCTGATATTTTTCAAAGACAGGTTGAATCTTTAGAAGATTCTTACATCCCTTTTCATAATATTAAAGAATGGTTGCTAAAAATATCCAAGAGGTATTTGTGTAACTGTGGAAGACTGAAGAAGTGGGAAAAGTAAAAGTGTAAGAAGTAAAGTAGCCTATTCAATAATAGTTTCAAAGCCAAGTTGAAGCAGATATATTTTTGAAGCCAAGTCAAATTTTTAAAACCTTCACAAACCCTTAGTGTGTAGTGGTAACATACCAATGCAGACTTTCAAAAGCCACACTCACCTGACATTGGTACATATTTCGCGGACTCTGGTTACAGTCTGGTAGAGGAATGAGACACGCCAAGTTGCTCAGGAAACTAGTGCTGGAGATTTCTTGGTGTGTTGTCTGGACAAAAACAACTAAAACTTGAGGGTATATTTATGAGCACCGACACGCACGTGGACTAAAACTAAACCAAGTTTAGTTTGGTTTGACAGTGGCGTGTAGGTTGGGGTGAGGGAGGGGTTGAATCCTAGCCCAGCATACAACAAACGTTTTTCCTTCCTAAATGATTTCTCACCCTTCTTTTACACAAATGAAGGTACATTTCCTCTTAAATTCATGTGTGATTAAATATATATATGGCCTAAATGATTTTTAAGATGAGGAGCAAAAATATCATTCTTATGAATAATTAATTGGAAAATTCAATATACAGTTACGATCAAACAGGACGAGTATCAAAGTTCTGTTTTCTCTATTTTTCATTTAATAAAACAAAATTGTAATCAGTTATATATTTTTCAGTGTTGTAATTTTTTAACAACAAAACTGTTTTACTGGCCTTGATCCCAATGGTATTCAAAGAAGGATACAAACATCGCACCACAATACGTCTGGAAGTTGTATTATCTACCTAAGTAATACCTTTCAACAATAGAGCCCTCCATCTTCTCTTCCCAAAACCCAGAAACACCCACCTGCTCATATGCCTCCTCGGGCACGATGCAGATGTCCATGTGAACCTGCTCCAACGTGCCAATGAGCTCCACTGCTTGGGCTGCAAGATTCACGACAGGCCTCATCATGCGGGCTGGCCCCGTGAACAGGAACAAGCCCGGGAATTGTCCGCCTTTAGAGGATTGTGGGATGAACGCTAGCTCAAGTGTGTGAGGGAGCTAGCATGGAAAAAAACACACAAATAGTGTAAAGTGGTCACCTTCAAACAACACAGTTTGTGGTGGTGACTCTCAAACAATGGACAGTTTGTAGGGGTGACTCTCAAACAATGAGCAGTATGTAGTGGTGACTCTCAAACAATGGACAGTCTGTAGTGGTGACTCTCAAACAATGGGCAGTCTGTGGTGGTGAATCTAAAACAATGGACAGTCTGTAGTGGTGACTCTCAAACAATGGACAGTCTGTAGGGGCGAGTCTCAAACAATGGGCAATTTGTAGTAGTGACTCTCAAACAATGGGCAGTCTGTGGTGGTGAATCTAAAACAAATGGGCAGTTTGTAGGGGTGACTCTCAAACAATGGGCAGTCTGTAGTGATGACTCTCAAACAATGGACAGTCTGTAGAAGTGAATCTCAAACAATGGGCAGTTTGTAGGGGTGACTCTCAAACAATGGGCAGTTTGTAGGGGTGACTCTCAAACAATAAACAGTTTGTAGTGGTGACTCAAACAATTGGCAGTTTGTAGTGTTTTAACTATGGATGGGACTTTCAAATCCTTGATCTCTAGAAACCAAGGATATTTGAGATTTGATAGAATATAAAATTTAAGCATAAAAAAAAAAGCTCTCAAAAGTTTGGATATGTATTTATTTGAGAGTAATGGATACTAACTACAGGCGGTTCATTTCCAACTTAGGTATAAGACAAACATAATAACAAGAGTTGGGTCAAATCCACTATTTTACTAATCCAAAGTTTGGAAAAAATTATAAACACATTCAGTTAAGTGATAAATTATTGATATGGGGCTTCATTGTTGAGTTCATCCTATAATCATAATTGGCTTTGAACTACCAATAAGCAGTATTATAGCTCTAAAATCAATTTTTCTTGAAAATATTTTTTTTTAAATAATTTTGTTTTAAGGATTTTAGTCTCAAATCTAGAATTTCCTTAGTAGTTCATCCCTATTAACAACCATACTCTATATCAGTGGTACTCACTAAATTTTGGAAATACTCCTTAATCATATTAACAGACACAAATAAGAAGCTATATATTAGGCATGTGCGAGACTCGAAAATATCTTGAAAATTTGAGATAAAAAAAATTTCGATCTCATTTTGAAAGTTAAAAAATGAATCTCAAAAATTCGAGAAATAAAAAAATGGCCCTAAGAAATTAAAAAACCAAACCGAGAATTTATTATTTCTAATAATACTATCATAACCCAAAAATAGGCTGAATTTTCCCACAAAAAATGAAACTTTATTAAGAAATGTTTTGGTTATAAATATTGTTTTTCAATATCAAACATTGACAATATAAACTGTTACAATACAAAATTGAATTATAAATGGTGTTCATTGTAACTACCCATCGCTATTTTATTAATTGCATTTAAAATGTGTACGAGTTATATCTTAAGTGTTTTAATGAACTATAAGATAATCTAAAGCAAGCGCCAGCTCAAATGTCAAAAAGGAACTCTATAAACTATATATTTACTTTGGTAAACATAATTTACATTTTTGTACTTTCAAAGTACATTTTCTCACCTCGTTCTCGTGAATTTTTTATATTCTCGTCTCTAATTAAAAAAATTGTTTTCTCACATCCCCATTATATATTTATTCAAGCTTTCATCCCGTTATATCAGTTTGGCAAAACTGTCATTTGGAAATGATTTAAGTTTTAAATTTACTTTCAAATTTCTCATGCATGTAGTAACCCCATATATATATTTTTTCGTTTTTATATGCTGTTTGTGTGTGACAAAGGAGTATCTTTAAACGATTAAAACAATATGTAAGTGTAAAGAAGTGTGAAAAGTGAATGAAGAAGAGAAGAAATGAAGATAAAAGTGTGTTTGTTCCTATGTAAGCCTAACCTAACTATCCAATCAGGTTGTCTTACTTCCCCATCACCTACTTAATACTATTGTAGAGTGTTTCTACATGGTTTTAATCTGTTTACATCTCGTGATAGATTCTACCAGTTCTAACAGTGACGAGGAGATCAGGATTTGAACCTGCTTGGGTGTATTGAGGGTGGTTATTCCTTAAATGGTTTTCCATTATCTCTTTCTTTCCAAGTAACATCCCTAACCCATTAGCATAATTAGTACATAGGCACATAAATCTATCAGGTAGTAAGACGTGGCGCTAAAAAAAAATATGTTTACAAGCCATTAGGCAATTATTTATTTTATAATTTTATCCAATTAGTATAATCAATTACACTAAGTTGGATTTTAAGCTAAGAGGGATAGCGTACTTTTAAGAGTTCTGGTTTGACGGAGGCGGTCATAATTATAATTTTAAAAAATACTAACCTCAACCCTGAAAAACTATTTTCCCCTTTGAGATATTTTTTTTTTGTTAAAAATACTTTATTTATGGAATTTATATGACGGTACACAAACCTTCTTTCCTTGTATCTTGAGAAACCTAAGTTTCTTGACAAGATCCGGGGCCTCCCCCTTCACCACGTGGCCGAGAACTCGTCCGTCCAGCATGACAACGTAGCACTCACCCACCGTGTGTGATCGAATCACATTTGCGTTCAGTGGGGACATGCCCAGGGCTATTAACACGGCAGGGATGTTGGACACCAGTTTAGCGTCAGAGGCCCCCGTTATGTGGCATGTCTTGGACAGGTGGTTTAATAGGCCGCAAGGGGCCCCGTCGGGGGTATGCACAGGGCAGATGAAACCTGTGTATATTCAGAGAAAATATGTTTAGATAAATATTTCTAAACACTTATAATAGTCATATATGGTCACTCATAACTTTAAACTTTTTAAAAATGTATTTATTTATTTATTTATTTATTCAGTCTTACTACCCATTCAGGTCATAAGCTTAAGTACTAATTCCGCTAATGGGTTAGAAATTGGGAAGGTTGAATCTAGAGGAAGTGGACCCACATTTGTGTTGAGGGAAAGTGGAAAACCCTATAGGAAAAACCACCCCCAGTTCACCTGAGCGAGATCCAAACCTCGATCTCCCAGTCTTAGGCAGTTTAGCTCAACACAAAATTAGCGTGTTAGCTAACTAAATAGAGTCCATTAAGATCCAGTTTTATTCTACACAAATTCATTTAGTGTTTTAACTTATAATTTGAGCTAAATGATGTCTTCTGTGACCTAGTGGTCAAAGTTGCTGGTTGCAGATTCAGAAGTCCTGGGTTCGATCCCAGGCACTTTCAGATTTTTCTGTGAAGCAGTGGGTCTGGAACGAAGTGAGGACAACTGGGGAAGCTACTTGAATAAATAAGTAGCAGCTACAGCCTAAAATATTGAGATTAACAGAAGGAGGCTTGTTTTGTGCAGACCACATGATACCCTATACCCGAAAATGTTGGCATTACCTTCGCCAACATACAGCGGCCGCTTGGTCGGTATAGCTCTCTTATGGGCTGACACCATAAAGTTTTTTTTGAACCAAATATTGAAACAGAACATATCCAAACTGGTGATCAATCTCGAAGGAAGAGTTTACAGTCCAATTTTTCTTGAAAGAGCCTTTTCAGAGATACAAACTTATGTTTGTTTCAATTCTGATCTCATAAATCAAGTCGATGTGCAATCAATAAATCAAGATGCATTTTTATTACTTCAGAATATTTTATAAGAACATTAAATAACATCTAAAAATTACAATAATTGAACTTTAATCAAACATTTTAGTTGTCAACATTTTTATTGGCAAAGCTTTGTAATAAGTGTTGAAGCAGTAATTTTTTTGAAAGTGAAGTTGAAGCTAATAAAGAAATTTCAAAGATTGATGTTGATAGATGAAGTTTTTCAAGGAGAAAGAAAAGGTGGTATGAGGATTGGAAGATAAATGATTTAAAGTGATTATTTCTTCAGTTCACTTTTCCTTCCATGCATAGGCCCACTACTAAAATATCCTAGTTTAATGTTATTATTGTGGTTTTAAAGGCACGTCGACACATACAAGTTATTAACACCTTAGTTTAATGTTCAAAAATCACATACATTCAAGTCTATTTTAAGGTGTTATTTTGTTAAACTCGTAATTATTTTTGTTTTTAAAGACACAAAAAAATCCTGTTTTTTTTTTTTCTCCCAGTTCTCCAGGTTTTTGGCAACCTTGATGATGTATGAATACTTTAAAGAATATATCTAGTAGCTTTTTTTACATATCAGAGAAGATTTTTCCTACAGAAATTAAACTGTTGTTAATGTTTGTTCTATTACTTTCCGAAGAAAGGATCTGCCCTGAAAAAATTAGTTTTTTTTTTCAATTGTGTCCTACTTTTTTCAACCACAATATTTTAACATATGTGTGTGTCACTTTTTAAATATTTTTTATAAGCTTTCAATATTAGTTTTGACTTTTATTTGAGGATTTGGATTGATGTCAATGACTATATAAAAGCTAAGAATTTCTCACCCCAAGCATCTGGTAGCAGCTGTCGAACCTCCGTGGTCCTCATCTCCTGGAAGAAAGCCCCTCGGTGAACTGCTCGAAAGTGGGACATATAGCGCATACGGTTAATGTTCTCCACAACAATCGTGAGACCTAATTAACATTTAGAACACACTACACAATTAATTTTAAAATCTTTAAAAAAAACACATTATGGTTTTTCAAAATAAAGCAGTAAAATGGTTTCCGTCCCAAGTCTAGCTTTTTTTTAGTTCGCAATAAGGGTGTGTGAATTCCATTCAATTCGAAGCAAGCTCAAAGATGAATCAAAACTCAATAATTTTATGTTAGTTGACAATTGTTTTATTGTAGTTAAGACTTCGATGCCCTTTAAAGTTAAAATTACACTTGTGGTAGGTTGAATAATAAAGCAAGTTAAAAGAGAGACATTTGATAAAATGTGAATTATAATATAATAGTAATAGAGAAACATACCATATACGCTTTTATACGCTTAAAAGTATATGATAACATGTAGAATTTTAAAATTGTCATTGAAGAATACCATCAGGTCAAGTAATAACCTTCATCATAAAAACATTTATATAACCACATATACAATATTTAAAGTAATAAATTAACGAAAATAATATTGAATAAAAATCAAAACAGACATAGACTAAATTAAGAATGTGTAAACATTTGAAAGTATTAAGTAATGGAATTATAAAATATAAGAAAGTGGTATAAGATAAATTATTAAAATTTAATTTAGACGATGGTACAAAGTCTTAACATGTATTAGGTTCCCTTCCTCCTTGGTTGGCATCGACGTGTTACGTCGATTAATTTATGGCCGACATGTTTCGATACACGGTATCATAATCATGGCGCTGAAAACGAGATGAAAGGAAAAATATTCATAAATATTCAATCTGGCTTATAAAATAAGTTTTAAATTGAGGTTATATTAAACCTCAACTTAGTTAATTAGTACTTTAACCTGACATTGAAACATTGCCCCATGTGAAATTAATTCCACTTAAAATATAATTTGTGTTATTTGTTTGATACTAAATATTTCTTTTTTAAAACTCAAATGTGAAAAAGAGTTTTGTTCTGTCCCACCCAATAATTAAATGCTAACGATTCCTATGGTGGAAGATAACATGAACATATAGTACCTTTATCCTGCATTAGTCCTAGGCCGGATTGGCTGTATATGTTCCCTGTGGCAAGAAAGTTCTCCATTGAGTTCTCTATCGAACCAGACCTCTTAGCCATCAGCTCCAATTCCGCTGAAATGTTAAAAAATGGTACTTGCTGATAGTTTTGTGACTTGATTCTCAAGTAGAAAGAGGCAAGTTGAAACAAATTAAATTAATCATTCATTTTAATATTTATTTTAATATTTATTTTTTATCATCGCATATTATTACATGTTCAGGTTATTTGCATTTACAAGTTATATTACGTAAGTAGGTAGTGTTTGGCTATTAAAAAATAGAATCAATTTACAGTCAACGCTCGATAACTTGGACATTGATATCTTGTACTTTGAATAATTCTGACAAATTTTCAGAAAATAAAATGTTATATAGTATTATGCCAGCCACATGCTAGCATGCTAAAAGTGTTTTAGAAGTAGTGTAATGCAGGGGGCTGGCGGATATTGCAATGCATCGCTACTACCTCACATACAGTACAATATTTGCAAGTACTATAGGTCTCACGAATTTTTTTGCTGGTTTTCTGCGCTATATCATCATTAAGTCAGATGGACACCCACTCTATACCTCATCATGCACATTTTCACATTCTTCATTAAAATGTCCAGACCATTTCTTCGCCATTCTATCACTCATTGCATTTTAATTGTAAATTTCACTAATCTGCCAATGAATTACAGCTGGTTTCATATTTATTGCATCCAAAAAACGGATATCAGACCGTATTTTACAGTCGGCGGGTCCTTCAACTGTCCTAAACTTTTAAACATAAAAAAAAGTGTAAACCAATACTGCTTTTCGCTTAATTACGTTTGGGGTAAGCTAATATATGAGGGAGCTCAGCGTGCACGCGCACAATGACAATTGTAGAGTTCTTGCGGCCATATTTGGAAACAATACTCACTTTCCAAACACACCCCGTATTATCGCTATTCTAATGACGTATGGATGAGTAAGGGAGAATTTTAGAGGTAATCTACCCGCATTTGTGTGGAAAGAGAGTGGGAAATCATTTAGAAATAAACACCCTCAGTAGACCCAACCAAGATCTAAAAACGAATTTCCCTAACTTCAGCAAGCCAGACCAACATGAGCGTGACGAATTAGACCATTCGGCCATTGAAGCGGGTAGAATTAAATTAATAATTATATATATAATTTTAATGATGCTCAAGAAATTTCGATGCACACGAATCCGCGCACAGTTGTTTAAACTTACCAACAGTTAACTTGTATTCCGGATTATTGTTGGCTTTCTTGAGAATGAGGGCTCTAAGAATTGTGAGCCATGAATGTAACTTCTCCTTGACAGCCTGGACATAGACACAACAAGTCAACAAGAGAATACATCATAGACCTAACAACAAGTAACTATAGAACAAACACATTAAAACAAGTCAACAAAGTTGCAACTACACCAGCGTGATGTTCTCAGATTTATATCTCAGACTTGTGAGATTTGAGAATAGGTTCTTGTATATGTAATGTTTGTGGGGGAAACTAGAGCCCTGACTATTTACTTTAATGCCTTCATCTTCTACGTCTGCCATAATTGGTTGTATGCCTTGAAGGAATGTCATTCAGTGTGTCAGTCAGTAGTTTTCACACTGGCAAGGGACAAGGAATAAAAGGAAAAAAAAAAAATCATTTTTTATATTTATTCTGAGAAAATATAATTTTTCTCTCTTTGACACATACATTTATTATAAATTTGTTCTGCTGGTTACCACGAATGGTTCAATAATACCAACCATAAAATAAAATATTCCCCAGTTGTAATTTACACTAGTTGTCTTAAACATATTCATACCCTTTTCAAATATATGTTGAAAAATGATACAAGAAACACAATGATTCAACCTTTTTTTACTTAGCAAAACATTATTTTTTTACCAGAAAGACATTCAGGTTTTGTTCTGTGATCAGGGTCATATATCATTCATTATTTGTGTTTGTCCTTAATGTTCACTTTTTAAATTTAAATGTTCCTAGCTTGGTGTCTTGTCATTCTTTACCAATTTTAATTTCCTCTTTTTTTGTGTTTTTCAATTTCCTCTTTTAGGAAGTTGTGTTGCGTGTTTCACACTTCCTACTGATGAGTTCAGATAGAATGAAACCTAGGTCGGGGGATTGAGAGATAACAATCGATTTTCTTAAGGAGGCAGCCATTACTTCTTTGTCCAATTGCAGCAGTGTAAAGAGTGAACTGTGTTCTTCTTTTCATTGTAAAAGCCATATTGTGTTTGTCCCCTTTATGTTTCTATCCTTCTTTCCTCTACCTTCTTCCACATATAACACAATCATTTAAATAATGATATAGCTCTTTAAGAAAAACATTATTTTTGTTTTTAAGTTAAGTTCTGTTATACATGAAAGATGGTAGAGTAAAGAGAGATGGAAAAAGATAAAAAATATGAATACAAACATAGCTTTTACAATGTAAATAAAAACACAGTTCACACTTTACACTGCTGCCAATGGACAAAGAAGGTACAGGTAAAGGTTGCCTCTTACATAATGAGTATATGTGTGCAAAGCCCACTTTTTCAATGCAAAGTGAAATCAAATCGAAACGTAAGAAATATTCCCAAAGGTGAATCAAAGTTTGAATATTTGAAAAAAAAAAAAAAAAGTGTAATATTGTAAAATAATATTGCGTGTTGCAAGAAAATTTAATTTTAGCCATTATATAGTTTACAAAATTAAATATTGCAAACATGAATTAACATATTTCATTATAAAATGATAAATTAAATTATTACTTATCACAACACATGGTTTAATTAATCAGACTGTGATTTAAATAATTGCCCAAATTGAACAAAATAAAACATAAAACTATATTTTAACTTCAAATATTTTTACTGGCGAAGCTTCGTGCTTATCAATTCTGGAATTTTACTTTTGAAACAAGTCGAAGCCGACAAATATTCGAAGTAAAGTCGAAGTTTTTGAAGCTTTGCACAACCCTAATAATGTGTAATGTATGGCTTAAGGTACTAAGTTAAGGGTTCAAAATTTGACTGTTGTGTTAAGATATTTTCAACATAAATTTGAAAAATATTGCCACACATGTCATAATTACTTTTTTTTTTAATTTCGATTTTTGTTCGTAAATTTAACCTAATTTTTTTTTTATTCCTGATTTCAATTCCTACACATTTATAATTTCAATCTTTTACAATGTGTTAAATGTTAGAGAAAGACATCGCGGGTCAAGTGAAGTGAACAAACAAGATAACGCAGCTAAACAAACATCAGTCAGCACAATAAAATTACAACTGACAAAGTCCTAGATGTGCAGCCCAAACTAATAACGGGCATGAATTGACTGTTTATTATCAGTTGAAGATATGCACTGCGCATGCACGCACTTAAATATGGCTACACTAAACAACCACAACTCATCATATAAAGAATACCAACATTCCAACATTAAATATGGCTACACTAAACAACCACAACTCATCATAAAAGAATACCAACATTCCAACATTAAATGTGTTAAACCTCACATAAAAAATATGTTATTTATTTAAATACTGTACTGAAATGTATGAAAAAAACCCAACTATATAGTGTACAAAGTAAAATAAAACTTATAACAAAATTGCTATATTTGATTTGCGTAAGCTTACCAGAACATAAAGGCAGTGTTGAGAACATTTACAATTTACTGGTAATAGAGTTAAAAAAAAAAAAATCGTCAAGTTGAAAAATTGTCCAATTCTAAATTGTTTTGTGTTATTTTAATGTATGAAATTTCATTTGAGAGCTAATTGAGTTATCGAAAATAATAATAAATTAACACTTTGAGCCCCTCTGCAGTCCATTGCGAGTGAACTCTCGGCATGGAGCAACGTGGGCCCTAGGATCATCCGATGTAATTTGTTTCTGGAAGGAATTGCCGAGGAGGGATTGCATTCATGTGGTGTGATTTGATGAAAGTGGGCCACGATGGGATCAAAGAACATACCTGCACCCTTAGTTTGGACAACTATTATTTTACCCCCCTCCTTTTTTAACCTAGTTCAAACACAATTAAGGCATGTTTTTTTTTTCCTCCTATATTATAAACATCTCTAGATAAACCATAAAATATTTTATGTCAAAAGAGCACCATTATTTTAAAAGAAATTATATTATTTGAAAATGTATTAAATTACACAGTTTTAAAAAGTAATGTGTCTCATTGGGGGCTACCAATTGGCTATGTACAGCATGGGAATGTCCGGCTGGACGGCAGTGGGCCTATGGACCACGCTAAAAAACTCAATTTTTTAACCGCAAGACATAAAAAAAGCTGACCTGTACAAAGACTGTAAGCAGTTGATGACAAAAAAAAATATATTTTTTTAGTTATTTTTCTATGAATGTGACCATTGTTACAAGTTTAATGGGGACAAGAAGTTAATTTGGACACAGTTGCTTATTTAATCATTCCAGCTGGGGCTCAAAGTATTAATATTGACTCTGAAAAGAGTAGCAATCAATGGTAGCAAGCTATTGAGTTTAACACCCCTAGTATTTAAGAATGGTGTATGTATTGTATCAAATGTTAATTGTGGTGTACCTGCAGGTACAGATGACCTCCGAGCAGTATCTCCTGACACATTACACTGTCCATCCCCTCCACGCAGCATTCATTAACTGCCAGGGTGAACAACTTCTGTGTCATAAGTACAAACAAGTTGAACTTATCAACGTTACTCTCAAGGTGAATAGCCAGGCACTGCCTACAAAAACACAGGTCACATGTTGGATTACTTTTATTATTTTTTTATTTAGCACCGCGTCTTACTACCCGTTCAGGTTATACGCTTTAAGTACTAATTACGCTAATGGATTAGGAATTGGGAAGGTTGAATTAGAGGAAGTGAACCCATATTTGCATGGAGGGAGAGTGGAAAACCTTTTAGGAAAAAAAAAAACTCAGTTCACCTGACCAAGATTCGAACCTCGATCTCCTCATCCTCAGCAGTCGAGCTCAACACGACTAGCGCGTTAGCCAACAACGCCACCTAGGCAGGTAATTACTTTTATATTATCATTTTTTCAGGTATTTAACGTGCACTTTCCGAACCGAGTGATTATATCAGCATGCGAGAATTTCTATGAAGGAATGTTGTGCTATGGATTTTTATCACTCAAGAAAAATCTGTCGATCTTGCCTGAGTTTGAACCCACAAACAATTAATTTTGAGTCTAGCACTTTACCCCAAGACCACTGAGTTCAACGATTATTTTTAAAAGATGGGTCGAATTCATTATTTCACAAATTTGAATCTTCATTTAGCCTCCAAATCTCAAATCCTAAAATTAATGTTCTGGGGTCTGGTTAGTGAGTTTGACCTGTAATTGTGTGAGGCTGAACTACCTATACATGATAATAGAGCTAAAAAACAAATCCCAAATCAACATTTTGACCTAAAAAAAATCATCTCAAATTCAATATTTTATTGAATCCTCAAATCGCAGTTATTTACAAATTTGAGGGATTCAAAGATTTGAAAGTAGCATCCTTAATTATTTTTACTACTAGTTGATGGACATGCCAAGAACAACTCCACGCCTCAGAGCTAAATGCTCAACTAATGATGTCGGTTCTTATACTAAATTAAAGCAAAAATAGGAGTTTTATTAATTGCCAATATCTACCCTACAGGTTAGTTTCCATTTTATTTAAGTAATCAAACTTACAAATTTAATGTAATTAGTTGGGGTGTAAGGAAACACAAGTTAATGCCAGCATTTTTTATCCCCATGTCTTACTACCCGTTCAGGTAGACATATGTACTAATCCTGGAGATGTGTTAAGGATGAGCAAGGTCGAATGTAGAAAAAGTGTACCCATGTTTACGTGTAAAGAGAGTGGAGAGCAAAATTTAGACAAAATCTCCTTCAGTCCAACCAACCAGGATGCAAACCCTGATCTCCTTCATCGGTAGTCCAGTCTATTGCGAGAGTGACACCTTAGACCAATGGTATTCAAACTGGGGTAGGCGTACCTCTAGGGGTACACGAATATATCTTGGCGGGTACATACAATATTTTTTTTAAATGCATATTTCATGATAAACACAAAGTAATCTGGACCAAATTTAGGTTTTGCCACAAGAAACCTGAAGAGGACATACAATGCGGGATCAACAAGTTTAATTTTGGGGGTAAAAATTTTAGGGCAAATTATATCTGGGGGTACACGAATAAATAGATTGAATACCACTGCCTAGACTATGCAGCCACCGAAGTGGGTAAGTTTTTATAACAAAAAAACTTGTTTGGTTAAAATAAATAAAATATTTCTTTAACAAATATGTGTGGTTAAATTTTCTATACAAAGTAGTCTTAAAAGAGTTCTTGGGTTTCGTTCAAATGCCACAAATCCCATGACAAATATTCAAGACATATTGAGATAACAATAATCAAACTCACTTGATGATATGGTCGCAAATCTCTAAATCGCTGGCCCATTCTGGCATGTCGAAAAGCTTCACTCGGAACTTTTCGCCAATGTGAGCTTTGACGTCAGCCTGCGTGTGAAAACCTTCTTCGTGAAGTGTATGAAGCATGTCAATTACACACCTACATGACAATATTAATTAACATGTTTTGTTTTGATGGTCTCACACACTTTTTTATTTATTAACATCTTAATTTAGGTTTATATAGAACAGTGGTTTTCAAAGGATGTGCCACGAAATTCACTGGGTGTGTCGCTAAATTTTCGATCTTATGGTATTGTTTGTTAATTAATAAAAAAAAAAGATAAAAGTAATTTCTCTCAATTATAAAAAAATCTAAATAAGAGAAAAATGTGTTGAAGCTTTAATATAATTGACTTTCCAGATAAATTAATTGCTTATAATAAAAGAGTTGAATATTAAATGGAGACCGTGAGCTTGTCATTTCTTCAAACAAAATTTCAATTTGTGGTGTAATAGAGAACAAACACACACACATTTCCTGTTCAACTGAGAACAGTCTCTGTATATATGTGTATGCTCGAGAGTGTCGCAGACTTAAAAGTTTATTGTGCCACGAGGATGGAAAGAATAGTGTGCCATAAACAAGAAAAGCTCGAGAACCACTGGGCTAAAAGGAAGGTAATTTAGTGTATGTGTACATTAATTAGCATGGCTATAGGGGATGATAAAACTACCCTAAGTGTATCAAGTCAAACCTTGACCACCCTTTTATTGGCTAACCAGTTTATTTCAACAATAACACCTCAAGACTGCTAGGCCACAGGTGCAGATGGGAGAATTAAAATTCAAAGATTGAAAATTGACATGAAGTGTTTTATAAAATAATATAATGTGTGTGATGTTTTATATCAGTCATGTCCAACACGTGTTCCCCTGAGTTTGTTTTGTGTGGCCTGCCAGAACAAATTTAAATACTTTAAATTGCAGAAATAAACACTAAATTAGTCTCTTCTTTATATTACATTTGGGAATTAGGTCCTATAAATTTTATGTATGGTCCCGGCCAATTCATCAAAAACTTATGCGGCCCTCAGCCTGGGAACAGTTAGACATCCTTGCTTTATATCATTCAACCCCCAAAACAGGTGGCATACAAGTGATACCTTATCTTTAATAATCTTACAAATACTGGGATTAAAGGAACGATTTTTTAACTTTCATTTTATTAAAAGCAATAAAAATGGCTCTTGGATTAATATATGGTGACAATAAACGACAATTAAGGACGGAGAGAATGACATTTTTAATGCAAAATTAGAATGGTGTGGAAATGGTTAAAAATATGAGACAATGAATTATAAAAATGATGCTTTGAAAAATGAGGTGGCCCAATGGCTAGATAATTTTATAATAAAGGAAATTGATAAAACTAAAGAAAAAGGAAAAATAAACTACTAAGAATAAATTTGATGAAGAAAGCCCACCTAGGAAAAGAGGAAAGATGTGGGAAGAATCCAATGCACAAAGGTGACATCTTCTTCCTTTCTTCTGTCTTCTATATTAGAAGTAGTCACACACACATTTTAAACACAAATATAATAATATTTCGGCATTGTTGCCTTTATCAAACACAATTTTTTCTAACAGTTTAATTCAAAATTCATAATGGAGTAATCCATTGTTTGTGTTATTTGTACTCTCTTCTTGTTTGATAAAGGCAACAATGCCGAAATATTATTATATTTGTGTTTAAAATGTGTGTGTGACTACTTCTAATATAGAAGACAGAAGAAAGGAAGAAGATGTCACCTTTGTGCATTGGATTCTTCCCACATCTTTCCTCTTTTCCTAGGTGGGCTTTCTTCATCAAATTTATTCTTAGTAGTTTATTTTTCCTTTTTCTTTAGTTTTATCAATTTCTTTAATTATAAAAGAATGATGCTTTAGAATAATTTTAGATTAAAGATACATATTGATTTTTAATAATATGATAATACTTGTAAAAGTTATAACCCAATTAAATATAACATAGATAATAAAATACCATGATAACACAATAAAAATATAATTATATAGATAGGGGTGTATAAAAAGAATATTTTATTGAATAAAATAGCAAAATTTTGAACAAATAAAGAATAGTACAAATCAAATAGTTGATTTTATTCCATTTTTTGTAAAAATTGTTGTTATTAGTTAATTTCTTTTGAAAAGGATTTTTTATGATTATTTATTTGCAGAGTGCGAAAAATACTACAAAACATAATGTTTGACACTTACTAATTGTTATTAAAGTTTGACACTTCTTAAAATGTTATTTATTAAATTCCCTTAAATGTTATCTAGTAGGTGTGTGTGTGTGTGTGAATGGCATTTGGTAGAGAATCGAATAACCAAACAAGAAATACCTAATAATACAAAGAGAATAGATGCTTTATTACAATTTTGATGGAAATTATTTTAATTAGTGAATTACTTTTGTAAATGGTATTTGATATGCAGCTATTGAAAAGTGTAAAAGATAAAAAAAAAAACTTTTTTACACCTCTTAAATGTTCGCCAGGTTTGATACCTATTAAATGTTCTTTTGGTTTGAAATCCCTTAAATATTTTCTAGGTTTGCAACCCCTTAAATATTTTCTATAATTAACTCCCCTTCTAGGTTCATCAGTTTAACACCCCTTTAATCTCCACTCCCTAGAATAAAGAAAAATACTGTCTAGTGTCTGCAAAAGATATTAAGTGTTAGTAACAATAATAATAATAATAATAATATTAGCACCGCGTCTTACTACCCGTTTGGGTTATACGCTTTAAGTACTAATTACGCTAATGGATTAGCAATTGGGAGGTCGAATTAGAGGAAGTGAACCCGCATTTGCGTGGAGGGAGAGTGGAAAACCTATTAGGAAAAACCCCTCCCAGTTCACCCGACCAAGATTCAAACCTCAATCTCCCCGTCCTCGGTAGTCGAGCTCAACACGTCTAGCATGTTAGTAAACTACAACACCGAGGCGGGTATTAACAGTGTTGAAACAGCAGTAACTGCTTGAACACAAAGTGTGCTATGTTTCCCACTAGAAACTTTTCGGGAAATAGCCATTCCCACCCGATTTATAGGTGATAAACTCCTAAACTTTCGAGATCTCATCCACCTCTACTGACAAGACGTACCCTTTAAAATAAAGGTTTTCTTCAAAACCAGATGTTAATTGTTTGAAGATGAACTCATCAGACACATCGAGAAGTGACTTCAGAATCATAATGATTGGTGCAAAGTACAAGTTTCGTTTGAAACTGAACATGAGTTTTGCTGAACCATCAGTAATATAGTGTAGCACATTGTTCTGAAAAAATAAGAGGTGAACCAAAATATTATACAACATATTTATTAGGGGGAAAAAAAATGCACTAAGCATAATATAAAGGGACACCAAAATATCATGAGACGTGATTTTATAGACTTTTACTTAGCACATTAAAATTAATATTAAAGTATTAAAACTTATGTGAAATAAAACAAAATTAAATCTTTTCACGAAATTGATTAAGTTGGCCTTTTTTTTATGTTCGAACAATGGTCAATTTTAGTAAGAAATAACGATATCCAAACTATACACATTTTTATTTAGTAAACGATGACATTTTTTTTGTCTGAAATTACTGGGAAAAACCAAATCAACTACACCATTTTCATTTTCTTCTTAATAATCCTATAACAAATCAGTTTCTAGTCCCAGATAAAATTTCCCTTCCATCAAATACCATTGAAAAAGAAGTAAAATATGTGTTTGATCTGGCTATGACAGTCAAATTATGATCAAAGGCAAATATTTAAGATTTAAGAATTTGAAATTCAGCCGTAATTTTTATATACATACCACTTGAGTTTGAATAATTTTTTTTACAATTTTTAGCCAAAAAATGGATTTTCTTTACCTAAGATATATCTAATATCAACTTTCATTATTTAATTTAACCATCAAACTTTGTAAATTTTGTAATATTACATCTTATATTTCGTTTGAACAGTTTTTATACCTTGAATTTTTTTTATTTGAACGTATTCATAATTAAATTTGAATATGGTGAAATAAAATCATGACACATTTAAGACCTGTATTCAATTTTTTTTTAAAACTATTTTAAGACATTTGATTTAAAAAAATTTTAATTGCAAAATATTTTATTCAAATTCAATTCTAAATAATGATATGTATATTCAATTCAGAATTGGTTCGAGCTAGTAAACCAAAATTCAAATTTTATTTTAAGTTATTCAGACCTGCGTTTAATGTTTTGTTGTGTATTTATGTTAATATTTTTGACCACCTATTGCTGTTGTTAGGTTATCTGCCTTTAACTTGGAACGTATCCAGATATTTGTTCGTTTTTATCCTTCAAAAAATAAAATAAAGTCTCCACTGTCAAGTCTCCAGTACAACTGTAATATTCATAAAAATGGGTTTTTAACAGGGTTGTGGAGATGGTACACCAAGTCTTAGACTCTTACTCCTCTATATTTTAATGTCTGACACCAATACTTACATAAATGACTTATGTACAGAATATTAGCTACTAATAAAAAGTTTACTGCAGTAAAATGTTCACATATAGATTACTTCTTGGGAAGCTTCTTTGATATTGTGAAATTATGTTTGAATTTATTTGTTGATAAAAATTACAAATATTGGTCCTAAGGAATAAGAAAAAAGTATAAAATTGAAATTAAATATTTACCATATATTGCTATAATATTATAAGTTTTTATTTTGAAGTCGAAGTCCTTACATTTTTACTGACTTCGACTCCACCCAAAATTGGTTCCGACTCCACAACCCTGGTTTGTTGCCCATTAAAATAAGTAGATCCCAGATGCTAACAACCTAGCTTTGTAAAGTGCATTATAATTATTTTTTAAAAATCAACTTACAGTACTTGTCTCATCGTCGGCAACACATCTCACTATAACTCCAAGATCGGAGAAGTATTTGCCGCGATTCTTCCAAGTGGGCCGGTTGACTGCAATGGGGTAGTTCCGTCGCGTCATCAATAACATACGGATCAATCGCTCATGTCCTTTGATTATGAAATATCCTCCCCACTCATCCTCATGTTCACTTTTGGTGATCAACTCCTTTGGACTAAGTTTGGCCAAATGGCATCTGTCCGACTGAAACCAAACATGTGTGCATTTCGTGACTATAATGAACCTGCCGACTATTTGAAACAAGTTCTAGAGCAAATGAGTTTTTACTTTATAGCACGTTTGAACAAACATTTCAGCGTGGAAACTAAGAGTGGTTCATTAAGGTGGGAGTGTATAGATTGCGTTAAAAGTTGCGTGTTTGCAGTTTTTATAGCAAAATATTTATTTGGTCAAAATAAATAAAATTTCCTTCATTGGAAATATAAAGTGTTACATTTCCTACAAATGGTGATCTCAACAATTGTTGAATATCTGTCATAAGCATAGCGGCATTAGATGGGAAACTTTTTAAATTAAGAGAAAAAGTTGTCATTAAATTCCAGGACACCTTTGACAGATATTCAACAACTGTTGAGTTCAACATGTGAAGAAAATTAAAGTCTTGTGCTTCTACTGAAGAATTATTTGTACTAATCAGCCTACTTTAATGGGCCAGGAATGAGGAAGAAACAGTTTAGAGGAAGTGTACTAACATGTGTATGGAAATAGAGTAGGGAACCATTAAGGAAAAACCACCCTCTCAGTACACTCGACTAGGGTTTAACCCTTATCTCCTCCCCTTCGATCATTGATAGTCTAGTATGAAGTTAGAGTGACGCCTTAGACCATGCAGCCACCGAAGTGGATTATTATCAGTTCTTAACCCTTTTAGTGCCACACCTATTATAGAATTCGCTCGCGTAGAGTGCCAGAGGCCTGTTAGGTTTTGTGTGCAAAGAATGCCACAGCTATTTCCTCATTTTTGTAAGGATTTGCAAGAAAATTCACCAAACCTTAATTAATGAAGCGATTATTTTGATTTTTTTATCATTTTAATTCGCATGTACTATTCCTTAATAATAATAAATTAATACAGTTTAATTATAATTATTAAATTTCTAAATTTTAATTTTCTTTTAATTCATTATTTTTTTCAAAACTTAGGCTAATTAACATGTTTAAATATATATATATTTCAGTATTATTTTGCTGTAGTGCCTTTAGTTTTATACAAAAAATAATGTTTGAATATAAATAGGAATTACAGGAATTTTTATTTGATATCCTACATTAAATATTTTTGGACTGTTAATGCTTACCTTACAGCAAGATTTATTACTTTTATTACATCATGAATACATATTTAGGCCTACACATAACGAATATGTTTAGAAAAAACCTTTTATAATGAATAATTTCATATTTTCTATACATATTATATACATTTATAAAATTATTACGCTTATTTACTTATTTTGACAAAGAAATCTATCTTTTCATTCACATGACATAACATGAAAATCTTAGAAATAGTATATTTTTCTAAACTCACAACAATTTAACACATACATTTGAAAACTGTTTACAGAACTATATATATGATTATGAATTTTTTTTAGCCACACTTTTGTTTTTCCATCCAGCGTGTATGTAAACTAGTGTTGCACTTAGTACATTGAGTATGTGACCGTCCGCCATTGTAAGTGTACTTACTCCCAGTTCCAATAATAACTATTTATGGTTGATTTTTGCTGCCAACCTTATATAAAATAATAGAATGAAATGTTCTCTTTCCAGTGGTGTATGATATTACTACACTATCTGTCAGGTAAAGCAAGAACTAGCGCAAATCGGGAGAGCCGACCTTATCGACTCTGGCACTTTTAACGGTAGTAGGTGGAACCAATCAGATCGGCTCGTGGAACTAAAAGGGTTTAAGGGTCTAGCTTCTAAAACCTGTTCTTAATAAGTGCACCTTATGCTCTTCTTTCTGTTAGTTTTAATTTTTTTTCTTTTGATTAAACATTTAAGAAAAAGGTCATGGGCTCCCACATTTCGCAAGTGGCTCCCACCCTCCCGAATTTCTTTATCCAGCCTTGATTGAGAGACAATATTATTTTGAGAATGCAAAAGCCAAATAATATTGAATAAACATTTTCTGAGAGAAATTAAAAAAACATTTCAAAACTTAGAGTATTTATAATGTGGATGGCAGTTTTAAAGCATCAAAATAAATGAAGTAATTATAAATCATCTTGAAATGTTCTGTTGAAACCCTATTAAATCGAAGCTTTATTTGGTTGAGGAAAGTTAGATCTTATTTTTTTAAACCGTTTAGTCTACTTTACTCTCAAGAATGCAAATTTCACATTACATATTGTTGTAAATTATTTAATCTTACCTTTTCAAACAATTTAAATTATAACTATAAAACTTAAAATATAATATTTTTAATTCTATAGAAACAAGTTGATACCTTTTGCCTTTGTTTTAGTGCAAGCCATATTTTAAGATAGATGGGGTGGTTTCTGGATGTCTTCAATACATTTCAGAACTTAAGTAGATGGCTCCCTTAGGCTTAATTGTAAATATTTTGGTATCGCTAAATATCTATAAATTTCAAACTCATACCTTCACCATTATAGGAATTTCACCAAACTCTTTTTCCAACGGTTTATAAGGTTTGTCACCAACAGAACAAACAATGTGGCCGACGAGTCGACCTTTGTAAGTTGCTCCTCGTTGCCGGCATTCTGTCGGTAATATCCTTAATGACTTAGTGCCGATGGTGCCCTTTGGAACTATCGGTTGGTGAAGACGAACATCCTGGACCAACACAGAATCAAAGCTACAAACCGATATGGTAGGTATCTTAATTTTACAAATCAACAAAACCAATAATAACAACCGCTTCAGTGGCCAGATTGTCTAAGCTGTCACTCTCATGTTGGATCTGCCTGCCAATGACAGGGCAATCTGATTTCAAATCCCAATCGGGTTTATCGAGTATGTTTATTTCCTAAATGGTTTTTCTCTCTCTCCTTCTGCACAAATGCAAATCAGGTAGCTTTTGTTAAATAATAAATTGATTACTATATGTATGTGTGTGTATATATGTGTGTGTGTGTGTGTGTCTGTGTGTATATTCAGATTAATCAATTTATTATTTAACAAAAATAATCTGATTCCAAATTTACTATGCTATGTTTAAAAAGCCTTCTCTGGAAATCAAACCTAAGACTTTAAAGGCAAGTTGACAAACTCTATCGAAGTTTAAGGTTTTATTTTTAGAACCATGCCTTACTACCGGTTCAGGTTGTACGCAGATGTTATTATTATTATTATTATTATTATTAGCACCGCGTCTTACTACCCATTCGGGTTATACGCAACGCAGATGTTCTAATTATGCTGATGAGTTAGGGATGAGCAATATCGAGTTTAAAGGAAGTAATACCTGCATTTGCATGAAGGGAGGAAGAGTGGAAAAACATTTAGGGAAGAGCACGGTCAGTACACTCGAACAGAATCTGAACCCCAATCTCGCTGTCATCGGCAGTTTAGTCTATTGCGAGAGTGACGCCTTGTACCATGTGGCCATCGAAGCAGGTTTTTATGTTTTAATTAAAGTATTTATACTATTATTGTTGAAAAGTAAACCACAATTCTTGACTAACATTCAACCTAGGTTTCAGTTATGATAAATATTTTGAAATTCAATGATTCATAAAATGAGGATATGTTCAGGAGTGTAATATAATTATTTAAAAAAAAAAATTTAATTGTTGCCTATTTTTACATTATAATGCCTAAATTGTGCTTAATTTTGTTCTTTTTGAACAACTTTTTTTTCATCTTTAGTGCCTTTACATTACTTTACATTACATTTATTTCAAAGAATGTTCAATAGATGTAAGCCCTAGGATGAGTTAAAAGCTGTTTCTTGTAAAAATTTAAAACCAAAGACCTGAAATCATATTAAAAATATTAATTACTGGACCAAAAAACCATGGCTATGTTGGTACATTGATTAATAAGAAACAAACACTTTAAAAATTGTATACATGTGGGAAGCAATTCAAAAAAACATTCTGTTCATACTGTACCGGTACAGTCAAATTTGTAACCTCTTATGTTTAACATCTTACCATTGCCTTTGTTAAAACCCTAAGTTAGCGCATGATCTATAATGTTAACGTTTTTTAAAGGATTTCTAAGATATATTAGAATAGTTTATAAAATATTTTTGATGGATTGTCAAAGTTGTGTCATATTTATTTTAATAAACAACCTTTATGAAAATATACATGACACGTTATAATACCAATCTTAGTTCTGAGAAATTGTGATGGAAACTAGTTCGGAAATAAAAATAGTCAAGACTCAATTTCAAGACAGACAACAAATTCAATAAAATAAAAATGTATCGCTGTAGGTAGTACAGAGGAAGTGGAGGTATTTTAATAAACTGACCTGGCCATGGGCTGGAAATAGTTCATTTTGATAAACTGACCTGGCTATGGGCTGGAAATAGTTCATTTTGATAAACTGACTTGGCTATGGGCTGGAAATAGTTCATTTTAATAAACTGACCTGGCTATGGGCTGGAAATAGTTCATTTTGATCAACTGACCTGGCTATGGGCTGGAAATAGTTCATTTTAATAAAATGACCTGGCCATGAGATGGAAATAGTTCATTTTGATAAACTGACCTGGCTATGGGCTGGAAATAGTTCATTTTAATAAACTGACCTGGCTATGGGCTGGAAATAGTTCATTTTGATAAACTGACCTGGCTATGGGCTGGAAATAGTTCATTTTGATAAACTGACCTGGCTATGGGCTGGAAATAGTTCATTTTGATAAACTGACCTGGCTATGGGCTAGAAATAGTTCATTTTAATAAATTGACCTGGCCACGGGCTGGAAATAGTTCATTTTGATATTCTGACCCGCCATGGGCTGGAAATAGTTCATTTTGATAAACTGACCTGGCCATGGGCTGGAAATAGTTCATTTTAATAAACTGACCTGGCTATGGGCTGGAAATAGTTAATTTTGATAAACTGACTTGGCTATGGGCTGGAAATAGTTCATTTTAATAAACTGACTTGGCTATGGGCTGGAAATAGTTCATTTTAATAAATTGACCTGGCCATGGGCTGGAAATAGTTCATTTTAATTTTTATATTTTATTTGAGGTATTTAAAATGTACTGTACTTTCTGAACTGACTAATTAGTCCTATATTAGCACATGACTTAATAAAGCACAAGCATCAACTAGTTTTAAACTGAAAAGAGTAATTGTTTATTTTATAGTGCATCTTGAATAGTAATAAATTTAATATAATTTTAGAAACTTTTTTGTAAAAGAAAAGTTGCACTGTGATTAAGGGAAGAAATGCATGTAGCCAAACTTTTAAAATTACATGTGTTTATCTATTTTAAATCTTCTTACCATTATTAAATTAATATCGTATAAAGGAATAGAATTGAGCCATCCTAAGCCTATATTATTTTATTTTTTCACATTGTAATTTTTAGAGATTTTGATAGCCTGTATGTAACATGAACATCGATGTGAACCCCAAAATGAAAGTAACAGGTTTTATTAAGTAGTCTTCTAGTGGGAGTAGATTTATCCATGGCCAAAATTTCCCATTTTTATCAAGTCCCCTTTCGAGATATTTGAAGTCTTGAAATCAACCAAATTTGGAATTTTTCTAATTTATCAGCTAAAAGTTGGTTGGAAGGGCTTAAGATACAGGATTTATTTCACCATGGCTGGAAACCTTTCCAGTCATAGTTTCTGTAAAAAAAAAAAACATCCTGCAGTCTCAAGCCGTTCTGATTTTACAGAAATTTAAAGTAGGCGAAATTATTCATTATAATGGCTAAATCTCAGCTACCAAAGTCTTATCTTACATGTATATATATTTTCTGAATATCCAGAAACTCTAGTTTAAAACAGTGAAAACCAAAACTTCCTGTCTTTAATAGAAACCACTTAACAATATGTTTTCAAAACCTTTGCAAACACTTGTTCTTGTATGCCATAATGAAGAGAAATAGGTGTAAATCAAAAATGGTGGCAGATTTGAAATTTTCAAAAATGGTTTTGAGCGAGTCACTAACAGGGCAACCTATGGTGAAAATAAATAAATAATAATATTTAGCACCACGTCTTACTACCCGTTCGGGTTATACGCTTAAGTACTAATTACGCTAATGGATTAGGAATTGGGAAGGTTGAATTAAAGGAAGTGAACCCGCATTTGCGTGAAGGAAGAGTGGAAAACCATTTAGGAAAAACCACCCCCAGTTCCCCCGACCGAGATTCGAACATCGATCTCCCCGTCCTCAGCAGTCGAGCTAAACACGACAAGCTCGTTAGCCAACCACGCCACCGAGGCGGGTGAAAATAAATAAAATATTAGCAAGATGGTTAAGCAACAATTTCCTATAAAATTGGATGAATTCAAATGAAATGATTCACTAGTGTGTGTAGAATGTTAATAGGCTAAGGATCCCATAAAATAATGTGATGACTATAATATAGCTAGATCCACTTTATTTTAAACATAGGGCAATAAAAGGCATATCGAAACGGGTTTTCTATAAACACAACTTATGATTAATATAAGATTATTATTATTATTTAGCACCATGTCTTACTACCCTTTTGGGTTATACACTTAAATACTAATTAAGCTAATCGGTTAAGAATTGGGATGGTTGGATTTAAAGGAAGTGAACCTGCATTTGTGTGGAAGGAGAGTGGAAAACTGTTTAGGGAAAACCACCCCAAGTTTATCCGACCAAGATTCGACCCTCGATCTCCTTTCCTCGGCGATTTAGCTTAACACAAAGCTAGCACGTTAGCCAACTACACCACCGAGGCGGGTATTAATATAAGAGTTTATCATTATGTTGTGGCAACAAAAAAAGGCCTCTCACCTGAATACTCAAAAACACTCGTTCATTGCTTGGCAAAGTAAATTCTACAGGCAATAAAGTTTCCACTGCTTTATTTAGACCTCCATTTAACATAAAGTTAAACGAATCAACGTGTGGCGCACCAAGAGATTGTAAAAACTGAAAACAATTAGACATTTTATAGGTAAAATTAAAGAAATAATTTTTTTAAATTTGTGTGAAAAGGAAATAGGTTCTCCATTAGCCCTCAAGTCCATGACAAAATTTTATTAAGGTCCCAACACAGACTCCATATCTGTAGGTCCTTAGTCCATTCTCTGTGTTCCTGGTCCATAAGAAATTCTACTTGCTATTACAGAGTCAATATTCGTAATCAAGTGACTATTTCAACCAATGAGATAGTAAAAAGCTTCGTCCAATCAAAAATATTGAAAGAAAATTGTCTACAGCAAGGAGCAAGCGTCAAGCTGTCAGCTGATCATAATTACTTAAAATATGAATTAAAGAAAACAAAAACAACTTTGTAGAGAAAACTTTTAGTGTATACTAAAATGTAGGTTAAGTACAATCAGAAGAAATATATTTATAACTCTATTTTATCTATCAAATTTAAAATAAATGTTTGCAATAACCTGAAAATGCAAAACGGATGTACTAGTATCTTGGATGAAAACAAAGCAAGCACTTTTAATATTTTTAATAATAGGGATGTTGACCCTACAAATGCAAAGTATATATTTCTGAGAACTTGGTATTTATCAGAAAACATTTTCCTAGAAGCCGCGTTTCCCAGAGTGGTTAGATTTTAAGAAAACTGTTTCTGTAATAACTCCACGTTTAGCCATCTTTTCATTTTGTATATGTTTCTATAGCGACGGAACCTATCACTGCCATCGTTCTTTTATTTTAATGCGTATGCACATATTTACTCGGCTTTGATTGGTAGTATGTAGAAAGTTAAAGTTGGGCAACTTCTACGAAGTAAGGACTCATGCATAGATAAAAGTATAGTATAGTATGGACTCATTGATAAGGACTTTGTGGCCAGAGCAATTTGATATTGTGGCATCAATTACTTAAAGACCACGGACCTACGGATACGGAGTCTGTTTCGGGGCCTTTACTAAACTGCCTTAAAAAATCATATAAAGTATGACCTAATCTCTTAGAACTGTAGTAGGATTACATCTTTAAGGAAAAGTACTCCAGGAACAAACACTATAATTAAACATGTGGTGTATCTAATCACATAACCTCAACATAAACACTTCAAAAGTAAAATGAATGGGAAATCGCATAATTGACATAACTTTCAAGTAAAACACTCTAAAATGAACTCACGGCGTTTGGAGATGTTGATGGTTTTCCAAAATTACAAGTTAAATTCCTTAAAGAAGGACTATCAAGCTCTTGTATTATTTCAGTAGCAGCCATGTTTATTTTTGTAAACCAAAGACAGGTTTATTTTAAAACTGACTGTTTACAGGAAGGCCAACGTTACCGATAAAAATTATTCAAATATAAAAATGTAATAAACTATTTTTTATTATTATATTTATTTTTAGTTTGGACTTAATATTTCTGAATAAAGCATTGCCTGATTTATTACAATCAAAAACTGACCAGATACACAAGTCAACTATGATTGGTTTGAAAATGTCAACTTGAAAATGGTAAATATACTAGGAATTTGGATTTTTGTGACGGTGGTGGTAAGAAGAGAGAGGGTATCACTGCACTATATTTGATTCACAAGTCTGTATACAAAAAAAAAAAAAAATTAGAGGCATTAAAGATATAGGGCAGACACAGTTGATCAGCCCGTGTATCTGCAACTTTTATAACACTATCCAGCCCGCGATTCAATACGCAAATATATATATATATATATATATATATATGTATGCCAGTTTATTTCTTGTTGTTCAAATAAAAGATTCAACTACCAGTTTACTGTTTTTCTGAGGGTTCATAATCCTTCCATAGTTTGTGGATTGTGTGTTCGTTCTGCACAGCCGGGTGGCATTATGGAATAATCAGTAAGGGGATGGGGGAAGTGGACAGTGTAATAAGATAAGTTACCGCAAATCCGCTTTTAGTTGGGCTGCCCATAAAATTCTAGGAATAGTACGTTTATATTTTTTTCAGTGTGAAAGGAAGCTATAAATACAGTAGTATTGATTGACAGCTATTAAACAACTCAAACCCTCCTCTTCTGGAAACCACCAACATTCTTATCACTGATGTGGCGACAGTAATGCTTGTATTCTTGCTATTATAGTCTTGGTTCTCCAGCCGTTCAGTATGTTTGTTTTATTCTAGTCTTCGATGTGTGATGTCGTTTTCCAGGAGTAAATAGAAAATTTATCAAGAATTTCGGGTGTTTAATGAAAATTGGTAAATTAATTTTTTTTTATTTAAAAAAAATTAAATCTAAACTTGAAAATATTTGGTTTGTAAGAAAAGTATTTCGGTCACAAAAGAGTACAATTTAAAAAGACACTACAAAACAAATAACATTAATTGCTACGGAAAATATAAGGGACTTATGTGGCAAAACAAACTAGCATAATTAAAAAGAGGACTTAAATTACGGCAAATTGTGTTTTTGAAGGTTAATAAAGTGAGTGATACTGTGGTGAAATGTAGTTCTGTGATATCATAAAAAATTGCTCGTGCTTCAAAGATGTTTTTTGAGGGATAATTTATCAAGGATTGTATCCTGAGACCTGCGGACATTATGTGCCCAGACAAAAGGCATCTGTTTTCTAGCATTAGCTTATCTGTAAATACTATTTCTCAGCGAATTGAAGGTTTAGCAAACAACGTGCATAATCATTTAAGCGAGAAATTAAAATGGTTTGTAGCGTTCTCAATTGCTATTGATGAGAGCACCGATATATGTGATGTAGCTCAGTTATCTATTTACATTCGGAGTGTGGATGGGAATTTTAATGTAACTGAGAAATTGTTAGATTTGGCGCCCATGAAGAATACAACAACAGGAAGTGAAATATTTCTTAGTGTGGAAACAAACCTTATTAGCTTGGGTGAGGATTGGACGAAGCTATTCAGTGTGGCAATAGATGGTGCCCCTGCAATGGTTGGGGTAAAAAATAGGTTCAGTGCACGATTAAAATCCAAGCTCATTGCTTTACCAAATTATAACTTACAATTTAGGAGTGTGCACTGTATTATTCATCAAGAATCTCTTTGTGAAATTTTTAAAAAAATGACACATAGATGTGGTAGCTAATAGTGTTAACTAGATCCTGTCACCTGTCACATGCATTGAATAATAGGCAATTAAATTAGCTACTTAGTGAGCTCGAGTCTCAGTACGGTGGTCTATTATACCACACTGAGGTGAGATGGCTCAGTCGAGGTGCAGCCCTCAAGCAATTTCATGTTGACATTACAACTAATCTTGACACCTTAAGTATGAAATTACAAGGACGAGATCAAGCTGTTACAAAATTGTATAACCTAAATCGATCATTTTTATCGAAACTTCATCTGTGGGAAGGTCACCTGGCAGCAAACGACATGGTTCATTTTTCTACTTGAAAATCAGTGTCTGCAAATAGCAATAATGGAGCTAAATACCACCCACAAATCATTTTGCTGAAAAATGAATTTCAAGGTAGGTTTTCTGAGTTTCATAATTTTCAATCGGACATTCAGTGCACCTTTAACCATATTAGTGGAAAGTGTGAAGGAATAAATTCAAATGGAGCAAATAGACAGTGTAATTCTGATTTGAATTCTAAATAAAACGATGTTGGAGTACCAGAATACCTGAAATATTTTGGAAATGACAATCCCAAATTAAAGATCCATTGCACTGGAGTGCTATCAATGTGTTTTAATATCAAGACAACAAAGATCATAGCAATATAAAAAAAACTATTGCTAACATTAACATGAACAAGAGGAAATCGAGGTTCTTGGAGATTTTATCTTCCTTGATTCCAAAATTGACCGTTAATCAAGTGACTGATCTACTGAAGTCAAACTGTGGTTGGTATTTAGCACGAGCGGGATAACCAGTATGAATAAAATCTGAAAAATATGAGATATTGGTGTAGCAACCAAATGCAGATGGCCAAGTGCAATCATGTTGCTTCCATTTCATAGCGACGTTCGGTTGTGGTACCTGGACGTTGAAGAAATCTGATTTAATAAAGATCAATGCGTTTGAGCTTCGGTGTTGGCGGGGACTATTGAGAATACTGTGAACAGACAAAATTAGCAATAAGGATATCTTATACCAAGTCAAACCAAGAATTTCCTTAGGAAGTAAGATAATAAGGCAAAACTATTCTACTTTGGTCATATTATGATATGCATCTTCCTGGAAAAGAACACCATCCTCAGCATAGTGTGTGGAAACAGACGAACTGAAATACCATGAATACGTTGGTTGGATGCCATCAAGGACACTGGCATGAAAATGTTTCAGTCAAAAGAAGCTCAAAGGAATAGAATTGAATGGAAAGAAATGATCCGTAGAATGCCCGAGAATCGTACACACCTCAACGGATGAAAATAAACAATAATACTAAAATTCATGCTCGTGTCCTATCCTTATTTTAATATATACATCTTGATCACATACCACTAAAAGTATTGCGATGTTTTGTTTAAGTATTTATTTTAATTCTAGCTGATCTATTAAGATTTTCACATTTTCAGTTGGCAGAATCAATATTGTCATATCTTAAGAAAAACAAAGAATTTTCTGTAAAGAGGTAAGACTACATTCTTATAATTTAATAATTTATTATGTAAAAGTAATTAAAGATTTATAATTTATATGGTTAGCGGCTTAGTATGAATATCTTAACCTATATTTGGTATCAATTCGTTTAGGCTTATATGGCATTTAACTAAAATCTTTAGGAGTTTTTTTGTTTGTTTACAATATTACAGGCAAGTGGATATTGTTTTGGAAGTTCATAGCTATGAACTAAGATTACAACATTAAGCTATTTAATATATTGTATGTTTCATGATAAGAGTCTTTTATTTTATCTTCATACAGCCAATAGTTCGGATTTCATTCAACTTAACTAACCTACTACGAGACCATACATGAACTGATGTGATCATATTCTTATTTTTTAACAGGGCATTAGTGTTATCAAATAGCTTATGGGGAGAGCACTGAATTAAATGATAATTTTAAAGATAAATTATAAAGGGAGGGAACTTGCCATTTAATGAAAACTCATTTGCGAATGATAAAATTTAAATTCAATTACTGATGTAAAATGATACTTGTGTTTAAAAGGAATATATTATACATCCTATTTTTCTTATGACTTGACAGATAGTTATTTGTTCTTTTCAATAATATTAGGACCTCAAGTCATCTGATCTTCAGCTGTCACTTTTGATATATTATCAACACCTTTAAAATAATACTAATAATTTTTTAAAAATATTTAATAATGAGCATTAAAAATATGTTTGGATTTTATAAAAGGTGCTACAAATGTCATTTCATTAAAAAATCAAGACTCATAGTTTTCAATGAGTATCTCTTAACAAAAATTTTTTGAAGAATTCATAACATTTATGTCCCAGCTATGGATATTAAGTCCAAGTTTGTATTGAGGTTGATACTTGATTAAATAGTTGGAAATTAACTTTGGTACACCCGCTTCAGTGGCCGAGTGGTCCAATGTTAGACTGTCTAGCTGAGGTTTGAATCCTGGTTGGGTTACTGAGGGTGGCTTTTCTTAAATAGTTTCGCTCTCTACTTTCACGTAAATGCGGGTAGATAACCTCCTAAATGCTTCTTACCTCATTCCTACTCCATTATAGAGTAATTATCATATATACCAATAACCGGTCAACAGGTAGTAAGACGCGGTCATAAAAATACTTTGTTACATATATAGCTTGTTCTGGGATTATATTTAAATCAAATTGAATTAAATTAGTCAGTTGAAAAATAATGCCTGGACTGTATACAGGTTCTGTTCCGAAACCGTGCAGGTGTTATTTATCAACTAATTTAATTTAATTGATGATTATGTTATACACTTTTAGTATGGTAATTTTTTTTTTTTGACATACACTCACCTTTTCACTCCACACTAAGCCACCTCTTTTATTACTAGGATAGGCATTCTTTTCTATTTTCATACAATGCCACTTAAATTAAAAATAAAATTCCTCCATTCCTTCACACATCACCTTCCACCTACTTCTCCTCTTGTCATCACAACATTGTATCCAAATAAATTAACGATACCTTTAAGCAGGCATTTTATGTAAAACGTTATCACAAGAAATACTTAAAATGTAAACCATATTGACATGTAATGGTTCTGTAAATTCTTTGCAGAGGTAAGACCTAAGCCATCTGACAAAAATGGCCGATTGTTTCGATGTTGATGTTGAACACACCGATGAACCGTCTTCATCAACATCGAGTTTACAGCTTGCGATGGCAGCCTACACGAAGACGCATGGCGCGTCATCAAACCCAATGGCCATGTTCTATCCACAAATATCGTACGACCTTCATCCTCTCTTATTGAATCAACGCCGCAGGTCGGCCAATGAGAAATTACAGACAAATATTTTGGGAAGTGACCCCCTCACTCTTGGGTTAGTAACCAATCCCTTGCACAAAGAACTGTTGAGACAAAGCTACAGACAAAAACAAAAAATTTCAAAGCGAGATCCCGCCACAGAAATTGACCCTCTTCTAATTCCGTCTAGAACCGTGAACACTTTTCCGGATGGACTGTCAGCAGGTGAGCTTGAACCCTCGGATTTCTCAACCAAGCCGAGAAAATCTTTCTTCTGCCGAGCCTGCGGTAAGTCTTTCAAGTTCCAGACTTCTCTTCTGCGTCACAACAACAAAGTTCACATCAGCAAGTACCAGTGTCCAACCTGTAATCGTGTTTTCTCCCGTCAAGCTTACCTTGACGTTCACACGTCCAAGCAAGGGAGTTCTTGCTATCAAGGTTCGACGTACAACACTACCTTAACACATTCAAACAAGACTGATCCAATTTCTAACCTCGTCAATGTCAATTTGAAATAAGAATTGAGTTTTTATTTTTGGTCGCTGTCCAAGCGTAGACTGATCTGCTTAGAGGCTGTGTTCGAATTGTCTGAAAGAACTTACTAGATTGCATCTTTATTTGACGACTATTTAAAATGTAATCAATCTTTCTACACTTTTCATTGGCTTAAAGGATGAGTGAGTTTGTTCATTACAGATGCATTATTGTGTTGAATCACATTGTCTTCAGACTATCATTTGTAAGGTCATGGGTAACAAAGCTACCTTCAGATTTTGATTTAACTTTCCTATAAGTCAGTTTCGCTGAGTGTACAACATCATGTAATGAACAAACATTAAACTTGTATTACTACTACATTTTGACGAACTGTAAATAATTAACTTATTTGTAATGTTTAATCTTGGTGAAAAATGACAACCTTTTTATGAGAATCGAACCCAGGACTTTTGTATTTGCACGCCATTGCTCTACTACTTAGCTATCCTAATGAAGGACGACTCAGGATATGAGACGAACCAGCATTGACGTGCAAATACAAGAGTCCCGGGTTCGCTTCTCATGTTCAAGTTGTCATTTTTCACTCAAGCCTAATTGAATTGTATTCACTATTCAGCTATCAGGACTGACTCTTTGGATATTTATTACGTATCACTTAGTATAATTAGTATCTTTATTATATTATTTTCAAAATGATAGAATGTCCAAACACATGCATCATTCTTAAGCTTCTCATAATAATCGTTTATTTTCACATAGCAAGTCATGATTTTTCTCTGATTCGTTCCTACTAGCTTAGCTCAATTCGTCTTAAATATAAATAAGGTATTTTCATTGCAGGCTGTCCGCAATTCACTGGCGCAGCCAAGGGGGGGAGGGTTCAAGGTAAAACACCCCCGCTCTCCGGCCTTGCTACCCACCTACCTATTTCCCTTCCCTAAAACTGTTGAAATCATATTTGAGGAAATCTACAAATGAAGACCCGACTTAATGAGCTTCATGTATATACATCCAGAGGTGTCGGTTACAGAGGATGAGGTTCTCAATGAACTTCTATTAATCCAAGCAAAATTAACACAAGACTAAAATGAATAATTACAAAAGAGATTTTGTGATTTAAAAGTTAGTGCAAGCTGCTTATTTGAATTTTTAGATTTTAGCTCATAAAGTAATTTTATAAAGCAAATTTCCAAAATACAATTTATTGAGACTTGTTTGTTTGTATATTCTAGCAGTATGCATAGATAACAAATTGTTCATAAAAACTTAATAGTCATAATAATTACGGTAGAGAATTATGACCATTTTTATAGATTTTAAATTCTTTTGATGCATTTGTATTTTGCAGTACTTAAATTTTCTCGCGGGNGGGAAACCCCCCCCCCCCACTCCCTGCCCCCACCACAAATCCTGGTTGTGCCAGTGCTACAATTGTAATATAAAAAAAACACTCATTTTGTAACATATTTACAAGAGAAGAAACATAAAATGGGGAAATTTTGAAGAGCTTGTCAAATATTTTGTATCCTTTCAAATCAATTTTTTGGGAAAGCCCTACTTGATATTGAGAATTCGAACACTGCTTGAATCTTAACATGTATTATTGAAAGGTTTTTTTTGCATTACTAAACATTGCTTTAATTGTTACATAGAGGGTAGACTGTTGATTGAATTGTTTACTAGTGTATTATATTTTATCTGAGCACAAATCTCTGGACCTGGTGAAGATATTAATGTTAAGGCTGTGCTTAATAAAATTAGGTTTCTGTTTGAAAGCCAAATTTAAAACTCATTTGATTTGAGTACACTCTTGTATTTTATGTGAAACTGTTTGAAACAAATATCAAGATGGAGAATTCCTCACTAAAAAGCATAAATAATTGCTTCGGCTATTTGATTCTTAAATATTTTAGTTATAAACATTGAAATATTTTATTGAAAAAAGGAGTACTTCATTTTTAAAACATTATTTTAACAATAACTGCAGATTTTTTCTAAAATTTATAAAACACACAAAGTTAATGGTGTTTTAAGTTTAATTTATCATATTTACATTTTATTCATCCAACATTGTAAGATTGACACATATTTTAAAACAATTTTTTACTCTGAAGAAGTGGGAGGAAAGATTTTTAAGTGAATAATAGGAGTTAATTATAATGTTATTTGGTTTTAGAATCAAAAGAGATTATTTTTGCCTCTAAAATCAATCCCTCGACCTAGGTTTCATTATCAAAACTTAGGGAAGGGGGTGTTAAATAGGCAACACAATTTCCTAAAAGAGAAAACCTAAAAATAACTAAGATCAAAAAGCATATTAGGTTACTGAACAGTTAGAAAGGAAATAATAATTTTAAAATGTTCATATCCATCCTTTGTACTTTTCGATTTAAAATTATGTAGGATCTCAAAAGGTAATATTTTTTTTTTAAGAGTTTTATTTTTTTAGGGGCTCTTTCAAATGTTTCATTGCTGAAATTCATGCTTGGGTGGTATTTTGTCGCGTTCCTTCTACTTCACCTTAAGGCAGAATGGTGTGAGATGTTATTCAATATTTATAAACAAAGGCCTACAACCCTTGAAGGATTTTGGAAATTTCTCCAATTTTTTTTTATACCTTGAGAAGGATTCATTAACCATTTCTTCACCAAAATACATATTCCTTTTAAATACCATGTCATTAACCTGTTTTAACATCAAGTACCTACAGTATGCATATTGTGGGTAGCTTGGATACGCAGTAAAATATAGACACTAAACTCCCAACCATCAGGTTTCCGGATTATCCTCTGTCGGATTTTCAAAATATTTAGGTACAAAGTGAGGAGAAAGTATTATCTAGGAATCTCTAGTTAGTCAAACGGAAGCATCATCGTGTATTGATATATTGTTGGGCTATTCAGGTCGAAACAGTGTTGCTTTCACAGTTTTTCTGACATTGCTAAAAATGAGAATTGTTTTAAGAAAATATGTCAACAACATGTTAAAGCAGAAAAGAATCCAAGATTATTTCACAAAATAGATGTAGGAAGTTCTAAATGATACTACTGGATTTGAATACCTATCTCTGTAAAATTGTTTAATATAAATTACTAGCAGAAGTACATGTCATTGTCCAAGTTAATAATCTAATAAATACAATACGCAATACATTGGGCAACACATTTTAAAGAGACAGAAAAAAGAATCTATTAATTTTATTTCTTTCGCCTCAGTTTTTATTAATAAAAAATCTAATAAAAAATTCCAGCTTCCCAAGGTACACATGTTTGTTCAAAAGAGATAATTTTAAAATTTTAGACCTCTGCGTGTGGTAGATATCGTGCAATGCTCATAACAGAAAAACTTTTAATTTTATCAAGTTATGATTATCTATGTTATAAATAGAATTCACTTATCAACATTAAAAAAGAGTTTTATTTTCGATTGTTCATGTTTTTAAATTACTATCTATACATTCTCTAATAGGTCCTACTAATTAACCAGAATAATCGCGAGTTTATTGTAAACACTAAAATAAAGTGTACACAAAAAAAATTTTTCATACAACTTAATTTATTTTGGCAACTTTTAATTAACAGATACACATTTAATAGAATTTTCTGTTTTTGAGTTTCAAGTATTTTGTGACCTGTATTGATGGTTGCATGGTCTAAGTTGTCACTCTTGCCATAAACTAGATTGTTCGGGGGTTTGGGTTTGAGTACCAGCCAGGTATACTTTTTTTCCCCCAATCTTGCCCCCCCCCCTCCCCACCCCCTGTCACCTCCCTCCCACCACATACACACAAATGCGATACACATTATTTTAAATTCAACCTTCCTTATCCTTGCCTAATGCGTGAAAATATAAGAATAACCCCTGACAGGTAGAGTAATATGAATTAGACTGAAAAATAATAATTATCAAATGCAAATCCATTTTGAGATATTATTTCATTGTGTGTTCTTTGGATGAATTATGCCAATGATTCATCTCCTACGCATGACATTGTTGGAATAAAACTGTATTTATACAAATTATATTTTGTAGAAACTTTTTATTCACTTTTCTGTCACTTAAGTATGTGAGAATTTTCAAAAATTTTAATTCGAATCTGAACTGAGTAATATTCAAATTCATTTCAAAATTTCGGATCTAAATAAATCTTATACTCGGATTTGATGGTTTTTAGCTCAAAATTGAATCTATAATTCATAATTAATTAACAGATTAATACAATCAGACCGGAAATCGGTTGTGTTGTAGCGTGAGTAGATAAAACTTGAGTTACAGGTCGTAAAGGGATGACGTGGAGGACAATTGTTTGTGACAGTGAATATCTATTTTTAAAATAAAATATTTGACTACATTTCTTTAAGTATAGAATTTGACTAGGATTGGATCTGATAACATAAATTTAGATGAAACTCAAATTTGACTCGAAATATTTTTTCAGGCATGAGATACGATTTGAACTTGATTTAAAAATTTTTTAAGCATAAGATTTGGTTTTAGATTCGATTTGAGTAAGTTAGCCAAGATTTGGATTTAATTAGAAAATGAAAATGACGAATTCGCTCAGTCTTACTGTCATTAATAAAGTATTTAGTTTGAGGATTTTCACTCTAAAATGAGAAGTGAACACAATAATAACCCGCCTCAATTTAGAAAACCAGTGGTAAAAATTTTCTGGTACCGGTTCAACTCCCTGATTTTCACCTACAATTTTTTTATATAATAGCCTACTCCTTAAACTGGGGAAATTCATGGAAGCTGATTATTAAATAACTATTTTTAATATTTATTTATATAACAGTAAACAATATTAAGAGTTATTTTTAAAAGGAATAATATATTTAGAATTGAGTTCAATTAATTTTGTTTGTCAGGTTCTTCCAAAAATAACTTGCCATGAAAAAAGGGAAAAACTGACTGATATTAATAATAAATAAAGAATGTCACCAATTTATTTATTTATCATGCATATTTACCACATAAATTTGTATCACCTATTTTTTAATATAAACGTATATTTTTATTTCATAACTGAAACTAAAACAAAGTTGAATTGTTGTATTTGTAAAAAATGTATATAAAAATAACATTGATTATAGACTATAGATCCTATTGATATTTATATTTTTAAGGTTTTTTCTCGTTTGTTTTGAAACAATAGTTAACCTTTTTGTGCCATTTAATTTTTGAAACCGTTGGTACACTGTATATAATATTAAGGTTAGTGTATTTTTATTTTAATGTATTTACCCTCCTGGATAGCACATGCTCACTACTTTTACAGCAGTAATTCCTAACCAGAGTTCAACAACCTCATATCTGGGGCTTCCTGAGAATTTGCAAAATCTTGCTTGTTTTTTATTGGTCTGTCTATAATTTTTGGACAATGTAGAAATATGTTAAAGAGACCTCAAGTATCCGAAGAAAATCAAGAGAAGAAGGACAGTAATAATGTTGAAAGTGAGGTTAGTAAGAATATTGATAAGTCAGGTTCATGTACCGAAGGACAGTAATTAGTAAATATAAATAGACAATAAATAATCTTGAAATATTTTATTCAAAAGTATGAGTTAATTATTATTATCTACTAGCCCTACTGGTTTACATACCTAATTTATAATTATCACCATGTTGAGCCTAATATTTTTCAGCCTAGAAAGGTTTTCCTGAAATTTTACGAAATATTTTAAGGGTTCCTTCAAACAAAAATGGTTGGGAATCGCTGTTTTACAAGCTTGCATGTAAACCAGGAGGATATAATTTGATTTAACTCGGTAGATAAAATATGAAGCGGCAAAGCTCATATATCGTTGGAGAAACAGTGTTAATTCTTGATATATTCTATTGTAGTTTATGTTACGTTGATCAATTACCTATCTGTTTTCCAATAGTTTGCCTTTTGTTGTTGCTATTATTATTATTACTATGATTATGCTATGCTCTTGACACCAGTACTGGTCATTAACATCCTGGTCTCACCACCAAGTGGTGTACCCTGGGGCCAGAGCCACCTGGTGGAGGTTGGGTTGATCCCCAACGGAAGCCAGGTTACGTGCAGACTAGAGCCATCAGGACTCGTAGCTTCAGTTAGGTAAGGCTTCCACCAAAAGGTTTACCTGAAGACCTATAAGCGGTAACTCTGTTACCCAGGTGTAGGCCATGACAGGCTTAGTAAGTCAATACCTGCTTCGGTGGCAGCGTAGTCTTAGGCGATACTCTTGCAATAGACTAGACCAGGGTAGGGCCAAAGTTCCTGTCTCATGTTGGCTCGTGGACTGCAATACTGTGCCTAGAACATTAGGATTGAACATTCAATATATTCTATTTGTTTTTACATCCCAAGTGTCTCAGCAGTGATGGGCAAACACTCCCAAAATGGTACTAGCTTCCTTGTCTACTAGAGTATTCATTTACCAGTTCAAAGTAAATCTGTATAAAAACGTAACATCATTATTCGACTATGTAAAATATAGATCTATATTTGTCATTTTTTTGCTATTGAAATAATTTTATATTTTTAATGAGTGCGGGCGACAATAAAAAAAGTGAGTATTCCGCGGGTCGAAGGCCCCTGGACTAGACTGTGGATGACAAGGAAATCGTGGTTCGATCCTGATCGGGTGTTCTGAGATGGTTTTTTTTATATAAATTGTTTCCCACTCTCCACTTAAATGTGGATACACTTTATCTAAATTCAACCTTCCTCGTCACTAACCCATTAATAGTGCAATTAATTAAGTACATAAGTGTGTAACCTAAATGGGTAGACACGCAGTGCTAAAATAACTAAGCTGGGGGCCAAAGCAAATAATAACACTCGAGAAAACAAATATATGTTAGATTAAACATGTTTTAAAGGTTCTGTCACAGCATTTGACTGCATTAAACTTAAGGTTAGTCAAAATGGAAGTATTTATAAATAATTAGTCTGTGGACAAAATCACAACCAGTTGGTTTTTATGTATGCTTGCGTGTGTGCTAACATACACACAAACATGTTTTCCAAATGTTTGCCAGTCTTTTGTACTTCTCTATGGGCCACGATCCAACCAAAGTACCCCTTCTAGTCCTTTTAAAAAAAGAAGAAATGGACACAAATGTCTGCTATCTTGTAAGTACAAACAATTGTTACGAATTTTAAAATAGCTTCAGTGGTAGGTTACTCAAAGCTATGACCGAGGGAAATAAAATCTATTAAAATTCCATAACATGACAAAATTTGAATTAATTTGTTCATCAGACTTGATATTATTAAAACTTATTAGATTCCAGGTTCGGTATTCGGCACCTCTGGAATTTTTCTATGAAGCTGTGAGTCTGGTACAGGGTCAACCTTGGGTTTGTGAGGACATATAAACTACTTAAATTAAAAAAGTAGCGGCTCAGGTTTAGAAAACCGAGATTAACAGACACAGGGCTTGTTGTGCTGACAACATGATACCCTCTATTCACATATGTTGGCGGTGGCCTCTCAGTCAGTATAGCTCGCTTGCAGGCTAATGCCATGGAGTTTTTTTATAATTAATAAAACTCATTGACCCATAAAATACTCGTGTAAGTATGTAGGCCTATATCACAGTTTGAATAAATAAAACATACAACATACAAATACATAAAACTGAACATAAGACATTGCAAAGGATTTGACACAAAATTTAAACATTGTTTAATAAATAGTTTGGTTGTAAACTTTTAGAATATCATATTTTGTTATGTGTGTATACTATTTTATTTATTACTTTGTTTTATTATCAGTACTGGTTATTGACAACATTTACCTGTCTTCAGGGAACATAAGTGTAGTGTTTTCAAAAACATTTATTTTTTGTTTTGTGTTCATTAAAGATCATTTTAGATAATTTTGACAAAGTCACATACATTTTAATAGCAAGATTTTTTATTTTATTTTAATTTTAGTTTGTGAGGTTTGGTTTGGTTTCTTTGGGATAAGTTAAATTAAGAATGTTTACTATACATGGGTGTGTATGAAAGGAATTTAATTTTGGGCTTACATGCCTGAGCTATTATGCTCTAAGAGCGAAAATGTAATATAAATCACTGTGGACTGTGTGTTTACAAAGTTTGGTGAAAATCTATTGAAATAAATTTTTACAAATTGACAGTCTACATTGGATATTTTTTTAAAAACAATTTAAATATCGATTTATTTTCCCCCTCTAGTGTATCACCTTAATCTTAAGTTTGTCAACCATAGAAAACTTAATGGTTAGTGTTTTTTACAGCATCAAAGATTATTAATCATTATTTTTCAGGATATTATGAACTACAAACATAAAATAAGTTACTTTCGTGTTAGACTAGATCGTCGATGACAGGAATATCAAGGTTTGAATCCCAGTCGGATGTACTGAGCGTAGTTTTCGTAATTAGTACACATGCCTATAATCTGTACAGATTTTAAGGTTCTGATGACATTAAATAAATAATATAATAATTTATCCTGCACTTTAAAAATATATATTTATATCTAGCAATGCACACTAATTAATCTATGAAATGAACTTAATGAAACACAATAATTTATATCCAAGTAATATTTGAATGGCTCTCTAAGCCAAGTGTCCTGAGTTCGTTTCTATTGGAAGGCTGAAAGGCTCCCCGATCTTTTCCCTTTTAGTCCTGTAATGCATAAATGTTTTTAGAAAATTGAGGGAAGGATGTAAAAAAAAAAAAATTGTCAGAGGAATTCCTTTTATATCATTTTTGTATTTTCAATTAAATCTTTAAAATGCATCACAACTTAGCAAACATATTAAACAGTGATTTTGTTTTATCGAGATGAAATATCTGTGTTACACATTGTTTTAAAAAGAGGCTGGCAAACTAAATAATATCTTATTCTGAAAATTGAAAAATGACACCTGGACACAAGTATCGAACTCGGGACCTTTGGCTTAGTACACCAATGCTCTAACACTGAGCTATCCAGGAATCGTCCCATGCCCAGGGTAATTCTTCACTCATATTTTAAGGCAGAGTCATTTTTAAATTTTCAGAAAATTATATCTAGATGGATTAATCCTCACTCAAAGCATAAGTAATAGCTTCAGCTATTTGATTCTTAGATAATACCTGTTTTGAGAACAAACTAACACCTGCAACTGTTTGTGAGCTTTGATCTGTTTTCCAATCACAGAAACATTGAAAGTTGAAACAAAATATTCCTTTATGTAAGTATAATAATATACAGCAAAACTTCAACTTTCTTTATAACAATTCTGTATAAGCATCTTGTTGATAACCAAGAGTTTGGTTAGCTCACTACAACACTTGTGAGGTAGGTGGAAATATTGTCTGGAACCTAAAATAGTTTAATGAACTTTTTATTTTATGGGTTTATGCTACTACAAGAAAAATGAATATTATTAATCTCCTGTCATCACGATTGATTTATCATGTCTGTCTCAATATTTAAACATTCTATAAAACATTCTAAAATAGTTTTAAGTAAGGGGTGGTAATTAATTAATCTTCTAAGACTTAGATAGAAAACTCAGGAATAGCTATAACAAAATACCTATATAGATTTTCAATTTAATGAATTAAATAGTTTTAAAAGTGTTAGATGAATTAAGTGACTTAATACTCAAAAGATTGATTATATTTTTCTTTTAACGAGCAACAAAATGTCATATAAAAATTTTCAAGGATGTTATATCAATTTATTGAAATTTTTTATATATTACATTTTGTTGCTCATTAAAAGCAAAATATAATCAGTTTTTTGAGTATTAAGTTACTTAATTCATCTACCAATTTTAAAACTATTTAATTCATTAAATTGAGAACCTGAGTTTTCTATCTAAGTCTTTTAGCTTTGATCAAAATTTAAGGACAATCTTCTGTTTATTAATTTTTGTTTTTGAACAACTTCTGTGAGTCTATGAAAACACTAATTGGGTAAGGATAGGGCAGGTAGAATTTTTAAGAAATGTACCCTCATTCTTGTGGAGAGAAGACAGGAGAACACTCTACATAGGGTGCCCTACAGCAGGATTTCAACCATAGCCAACCTGCTACTGGCATAGTGGATTAGACGAGTCTGAAATATTTTTATATGGGGTCGTTGATAGGGGTGACAATATTTTTTAATCCACTCGCAAATAAAAATGATAAATTGTATGATGATTGCTATAACATTCCATTATCTGCTTGAATGGGGCAATATTTAGTAGCACATAAGAAACCCTAAAGTGCTTTTTTTATTAGGACAAATGAAAATGTTCTCAGAACAATAAATAAAAGACTAAGGCAGCTTATGTAATAACATTTGTGCCATTAAGTAGTTTTAGTTGGTAATGCTTTTTTTTAAAATTCAAAGTGAAAATGGGTTTGTTCTTTCTCCCTGCGGTATTTAAGAACTATGATAACGATAATATTTACTGTACAAAATTTAATAGGTACTTGTTAATACTTATAACTTGAGTAGTTTAATAAGTCTGGGCTGAGTCAAATGTTCCCTACTTGGCAAGGGGACTGTCAATAAAAGGTAAATGTACCAATGATAAAATAAGCGAAATCTGGTCATCAATTGCACTGTTAAAACTAATGTTTGTATCTGTCATAAGTAATAAAAAGCTTACTAATGTTGAGTCATTAAAAGCAATAACAGCTCCCCCCTAATTAATGTAAAAAATACCAAACTCCCTCAAAATTATCCATTACCTCAGTTCCAGTGATGTTACTCTGGTTTCTAAGGAAATATCTAATGACAGTTTCAAACAGGGCCAGTTTCATAGTCAAATTTAGTACGCCTAAAGTGCGGCGCTACACTAAGTACATGACGACGCCTACCTAAACCAGAACGGAATGGGCCAGTTTCCTATGCGAGAACGGCCCATTCCATTCTGGTTTAGGTAGGCGTCATCATGTACTTAGTGTAGCGCCGCACTTGAGGCGTACTAAATTTGACTATGAAACTGGCCCTATAATCTTAAACCCGTTCTCGTCTTATCTATACTAATATTATAAAGAGGAAAGATTTGATTTTTTGTTTGTAATGGATAAACTCAAAAACTACTGGACCGATTTTAAAAATTATTTCACCAATATAAAGCTACATTAGCAGCGAATAACATAGGCTATATTTAATTTTGAAAATTTAATTTATTCCTCATAAAAATGTTGATAGTATATTATATAGTCGTTGGAAAAAAAAAAGTTGTTGAAGGGAAAGTGGAGTTGGTGAAGGAGGCGGGGAGGGGGAGGTAGGGGTGAGGAAAGAGATGAAAATAGGAGGAGCCTATACAGTGATGNTTTTAAAAAAAAAAAAAAAAAAAGTAACAAAGTCTTGTTTTTATATTGACATGATGGAGGATTTGAAGCTTTGTTTTACAATATTTTTTTTATGAAGGAGGGGGCTAGTTTTAAATCAATTTGCAATTTTTTTTTATGAGTGGTGTAGAGGAAAAAATATAAGTTTATATCTTTAAATTTAATTGTTTGATTTTATCATATTATATGAACCAGGACTGCGCGAACGCAGTCCCGACTACCAAAAATTACGCGCCCGAGTAATCCACATTTGGGACTATCGCAGGAGTCAACCAATGCGAAGTGCAATGCAAAGGTCTCATCCTGGGGGAACCACCTTCATGATCATGGTAACCCCTACGCCAGGTAAGTATGATATATTATGATTAAAATAATCAGGTCATTCTAAAGTATCATAACTCTGTCATTGACTAGTTAACTATAAAATATTATAATAGCCTAGAATTTGCCATTAGCCCTAAATTATATATCTTATTCTCATATTATATAATTTCCCACAGATTATTTAATAAACAATAATTCTTAATTCAATATATCAAACCATTAATATTTGAAAAACCTATTGACACAAGCTATATTTAAAAGCGAGCCACCGAAGATGCTCATTTATCCCAAAGGTTTTACATAAAATCAATAGGTAGCAGCACTATTTGAATTCAAACTGTATTAATTATTTATAGTTGGCTATTTATGGTTGGCTGCTGCTTCTGCCTTGCGTAACAATAGATAGATATCTTCCTTATCTATGATTGAAATGGTGGTCTTCTTTCGGCTTTACTGGTGGTTGCATGATATGAGATATCATCTCATAGTAAAATAGGAATATTCTACTTAAATCCCTTAGCTAAGTGATTGGAAGGACAATATATTGTCTAGCTGGCCCGCGATCGAATCAATGCAGTTAAAGCAGTAGATAATTTTATTTCCTTGTCAAACAACTTTGTTGAAGTCCTACATGTAATTGCTGCCTAACATTTATTAGCTTATGTTGAATTTTGTTATCCTTACTCTAATATAATAACCTCAATAATATGGTATTTATACTTTAAATGTTTAAACATTGACAATGTAATAAAGTGTACGGTAATTTATTTATATATATATTTATCAACTAATGTTTCTTATCTAAGTTTAACCGGCCATCTTTTTTACCTAAATTAATTATTGTAAAAGAATATAAATATCTTAAATGACATGGATATTTTATTTTAAAATTCAAATACATGAAAACATATCACCGGTCAAGGATGAATAGTTTCAAAATAAATTAATATTTGTTTTCAAATTTATGTGTTGGCAAATGTGATTTAAAAAAACTTAAAAAAAGTTGAAAGTCATGTTTATGTTGTCATTTTCCACCTGTGATAATTACTTCTTTTTAACTTTTTAATAACAACTATTTTATATTTCACATCTAGTCCACTGTCATAGTTATGTTGTGAATCTTATGTTTCTTGGTAAGTTTAAATGAACAATCTAGTTGATTTTATAGCAAAATTTCATATACGGTAGGAGAATTCAATTGCAAGACTAATTATGTTTTGTTCCTATATATAATAATTATAATATTATTACAATAAACAAATAGCATTAGGAAACTTAGTTCTGGGGATAATCGTTATGGGTAGTAAGATGTGTTGGGGTGCGTGTAAGAAATTTCATTTACATTAAATGTTTTTAAAAACAAATTGCAACTTTCAACTTACAGATTGTCTCCGTCAGACTTAGGTGTATTCTTCTAAATGTCGGATTATTTTGACGAAATGGGCTGGCAGCCTTTGGGAGAAGGACAAACCCCGAACCAATTAATACACATGGCTCGGCTCCTTCGAGATTTTGGAATGTGGGAGGAGTTGGGCCAATCTCAACGCCTACCTCCACCAGCATCCAAAGATATAGTCAAGAATCTTAAGGAAAAAGAAATTTCATCATCAGGTAGGTGTATAAAGGAACTTTATCTGTGATACTATTATTGGCTGTATCCGAATAGTCCGAGACACTCTAGTCAGACCCTTGAGTTTTAGACTTGATGCAGTCTTGATGATTTTACAATTCTCGTGTTGTTCGTAGCGAAGACTGCATCAAACTATTCAAACGGCGACACCCTTGGGCCTGCAGTACTGCTAAGCTTCCAACCGAAGATCTTTGAAATTCTGTAAACGTCATCCTTATTTAAAATGATGGAAAACGTAAGTCATTGCTCTAGAAGACAAAACGGTAATACTAAAACAATTGCCAGTCGGACACTGTAACCGACACTGTGATAACAGAGCATGGTGCATAGTCGTCCTTTGTGACTTCAGATAGATCTACACTTGGCCACATGGTTGGCAATGCAATTATCAAGGGCATGAGTCAAGGTGACAGCGCGTAAGTATACTATTCGGATACAGCCATTGTGTTTGAGAAGATTATTATTATTTTGTCTGAGAGGATAGGATATAAAGTAGCTGAGTTAACAAACAACAAAAGTAAATATGCAAGTAGCCCAAATGGGTACTGAACCTAGTAAGATTTAGTGCAAAGAAACAGTAATTAAACCACTTTTTCTGATTTAAAGAAAGTAGAGAAAACATCGTCCCTTGTCAAAAGTTGAAGTTTTTTTTATACATTCACCACTTTGTGGTGAATACTACTTTATGCGCACCATGAAGTAATTAAATATATTGTTTTTGAAATTGTTTGTGTTAAATAATATGTAGGCTTACAAAAAATCTTTAGTACAAGTCTAATATGTTGTGAAAATTTGTGTTATATTAACTTTTAGGATCCTACAGAGGTAAGGAGAATCAGGTTTAACCTCCCTGTCAAACGCATTAGCACTACTGTCGAAGAAATATGATGGTTTCTTTAATTTTTGATATTTAAAATCTCAATTCATTTACATTCACAGTTTTTTCTTTAAGTTGCTTTAAAACAGTGAAAATTGAAATTCTAAGTAAGCTATTTTTTATGAGTTTGTTGCTTTAAAACAGTGAAAATTGAAATTTAAAATTCTCCATTGTTACTTTTATGAGTTTGTTTTATTTAACATTAAGTTTGAGAGCTTTTAAAATGTGTATTTATAAATTTGACCATAGTCTTAGGTCACAATCACCAATGAAAAACACTACAAACATAAGTTAGGTTAAGATTTGGTTGACAAATTTGTATTTATCTTCGAACATATTGTGTGTTTTTGGGATGTTCTTAACACAAATAAGTCATAATAATGGATTGAACCAATCATTTGTAATAATTATTTTGAATACCTATTAAAATATTTAGTAGACTTGTTAGTTAATGTGAATTTATTACCTTATCAAGCCATATAAATAAGAGTATTTGAAACAAAATGTTTAGTAGCTTAACCTATATTTTCTTCACAAATAAGTGTACACATATCCTCTATTTCTGTTTCTCTTGTGCTATTGAGCATTAGGTTCCGAGATCTAAAATTAGAGCAAATGTGATCATGTATACAAGATAATAACCAATTACAAATATACTTGGTACAATTTTGCACTTTAGTACTTATTACAGTTTTGCTCTGAGCTGATAGCATTAGTTCATCTGACATCCACCTAGCGCTCAAATTCCTGTTCTAGTCATACTACAGTTATCATTCTATCTATTATTATCTATGATTAACTCATAGTTATTCTGTAAGTCTGCAGTTTTCCTGAACTGTCATTTATCCTCTTTGCCTTCATATAGCTTATAAAAAAAATCTAAAACAAAAACTGTAAAATTATTATTTTATTTAATTGTAATATCTTGATCTTGTATAACAACATTATAATGATTTTTTTTTCGTTTCAGATGATAAGTGCCCTGTATGTTTGAAAATCCATTCTTTAGGAGAAGTGGTTAAAGTACTGCCTTGTAACCATTCATTCCATTCAGCGTGTATTCTTCCGTGGTTGGAAAAAGTAATTGATTTCTAATTTGTGGCTATAAATGTTAATTATCTGATAACTATGAAAATTTTGAAAGTAGGCACCTGTTTTGGGTTTTTTTTTACCTTCACTACAGTACAGTCATTATAATTATAAACTGATTTCATGACTTTGTTCGGTCAGTTTAGTAAAATGCCTCTATCTTCCTCAGTGCTTCCACCATTTTTCTTTCCTCTCACTCACACACTTGCTATTAGCTGCTCTTCCCATCTCTTTCTTAGTTTTCCTTGTATTTCCTTATCATTCTCTTTTTTTTTTCATCCTCCTTACATGACCACATCATCTCAGCCTTGCTTCTTTTACTTCCTCAACCACTCCTACATCCTCATTACATGCCCATACCATCTCAGCTTCACTTCCTCTAATACCTCATGTACTCCCTGTACCCCTAACATTTCTCTGGATAACTTCATTCCTAATCTTGTTTATTCTCGTGACAGCCAACATGCTCCTCACAAACATCATTCCCATGACCTCCACTTTCCTAGTCTCTCTTACATCAAATGATCATGTTTCTGCTGCAAATTTTATTATGGGTGTAAAGTATACCCTGTACAACACTTCGAGGGCATTCTTATGTTCATAGAAGATCTGAGGTCCATCCATACATTATCTGATTCAAACATTGCCGACTATTTGTCTAAAGTTTATAAGATGCCATATCTTAACCTGCACAACTGATACAAATTAGTATTAGTACAACCTACAATTAGACTTAATTGTCGTTGACAAGGACAGTATTTGAATCATGGTTGACTGTTCTGAGCAGTTTTGCCCCCAAATGATTTCTCACTCTCCCTCCACATGAATGTGGATACATTTCCCTTAATTGATACCTATTTGATCTTTACCTTGTTATTGTAAATTATTTCAGCATTATGGATGGGTATTAAAGAAATGTGGCACACACACACAAAAGTAAAGAATTGCTTTAAAATAAATAAAATAACAATAATACTCATAACAGGCTGTGCAAAANAAAAAAAAGTGGTAGAAAGGTTTAAGGTGTCACAAAAGACTGGATTGCCGATGGAGAAAGATGGGGGTTTGAATCCCAGTCGAGTGTACTGATTATGGGTTTTCCTCAATGGCTTTCCACTCTCCCTTCATGCAAATTAAGGTAAACTTCCTCTAAAGTTAATTTTGAAAAATTCTAATAGATTCTACTGTTTAATGTCAAGCAGTGTAGGGCTATGGAGATACTCACTATTAGTGTATGTATTGATTTTTTTTTGTTTAAAAAAAAAACTTAAATGTTTCCAGACAAACAGCTGCCCATTGTGTCGACACCAGCTGCCAACCGATGATGAAGATTATGAAGCATATCGTAAAGACAGTTTGAGAGCTAAACAAAGAGAAGATGATATTGAAACTCTTCACAATTCCATGTTCTCCTAAAATCACCGCTTATTTAATTTGATACCTTAAATAGCTCTAATTGTTTTTAACTCATCAGAATTTGGCGATATCATATTTGGAAAAATATATAAAAAATAATCTTGTTTCAATATCTGTCTTAATTATAACGTAAATAGTAGGAGAATGCAACACTTATTAAAACATTTCTGGCTGTATCTGAATTCTCTACTTATGCACTATCGCCTTGACATGTACCCTTCCTTGCCAGGCACATCGGTAATCACCTGGCCAAGTTTATATTCATCTGAATTGTTACCGAGGATGCTGAAGCACCCCTCACACGTCCTTGAGTCCAAGGACAGAAGCAATACGTTGTCGACACATCCCTGGTGTGGTCTTTGATTGACCAACTATTATCCACTTTTCGTCTGATAGAGCTTTAGCTTAGAACTCTATGTTGACCTCATTTTAAATTTTACGAGTTGCTTAAAGTAGATTTGTTTTAGAATAAGAAGTTGACTATTTAAAAAAAAATCATCATTCCATCCAAGTCTACCATATATTATGATCAAAAGTAGAAAATTGTTTATTGGCATGCTTTATTTTTCTTAAAACTGTGGGGGGAAAAATCAGCGCAAACAATAAAATGTTGCCAATACTAAACGGTGTAGGCTATTTATTTTCATTAGGTCTGATGGATTGTGTTTGACATAGGTTCTAAGATCTTTGGTCCCAAGGTTGAAGTAAGGCTTGTTGCTGTTCAAATTGGCGATTTTCGATAATTGCACGAGTGAATCCTTCACATCTATTATATTGAGGATCCTATAGACTATTTGGCTATAGCCTCTGGCTTTGGCGACTTCACATAAAATTCAATTTCTAATATTGTGTGCTGTTATTTACATTACATGCTTTTAACATCAACAATCTGTCATAACTGAAGCATGTTGTAATAACTTGATTCATCATATTGTCTCAAATATGTTTTAATATTTTTGTAATAAACATTTGGTGGATTATATTGAGTTTCTATATGCACAATATAATTCTTTTTCAAAACAAAACAATCATGCCTCCATTTGGCTGCAATAATATTTTATATAATCAATACACCTCGACTTTGAATCGAAGTAGTACCATACATACAAAATTGTACACAGGGAAAAGACAAACAATTTCACATCTTGCACTGCTTCCACTGGACAAAATCATTATCACACAATCTGATGACTAAAAAAGTTACTACATCTCGTTATCAACTGTTTACAGCATGTGGTCATGTCATTTTAGTAATAAATGCCTCCATCTTCATTCTTTAATTTCTTCAATTCTTCTCCTCTCCCTTGCACATTTTCTGTAATCTTGCCCTCCCTTGAGATCTTTTTCCTACACATTTCTTTTCCAGCATTCTCTTTTTTTTTACATCCTCATCTAGATCTACGTGTATTAATAAATCAGGTCGTGTTATCTGTAAATTTTGATGGATATTATCAATACTTATAAAAGAACGCTAATAGAATAGTAAAATTTGATCAATGTCGGTCACAAAAAAGTATGTTTGTAATTACTAAAAGATACTCAAAATATTAATTTGTAAAAAAAATCAGGCAAGCTATATCTACATTCAGGTGACCTGGTGGTCTAGGGGTAAGGTGTCAGACTTCTGTGCTGGCGGCCGGGGTTCAATCCTCGGTCCCGGCACAGATTTATCTGATTTCCAAACCCTTCCTTCACCTCTGACAAGACATCTTGTGAATGTGGGGAATGCCAGGCCTCCACCGTGGTTCGGATTCCATGTTAAACTGTAGGTCCTTCATTTCATCTTACAATCACCCTACCATTACACAAGTGCGTATAACCCGAACGGGTAGTAAGACGCGGTGCTAATAATAATGATATATCTACATTCCAAAATCAAGACAAAAGTTTGAACAAGAAACTAAAGCAAGCAAAAATGATTGACAAGTCTAATCATTGTTCTATTCCCCTCTTCTGAAGAAGGGTTTGAGGTGCCCTGAAAATTACTCTGATATGTTTTGTTATATTTGGAAGAACGTAGAGTAAAAAATCCATAAAAACACAGTTCACACTTACATTGCTGCCACTGGACAGAGATAATGGCTGCTTCTTGAAGAAAATTGATCGTCACCGCCCAATCCCCCGACCTAGGTTTCATTCTATCGGAACTCAAACAGGAAGGAGTGTGAAATGTGCAACGCAACTTCCTAAAAAAAAACACAAAAGGGAGAAAAAGGACAGGGAATGGATGCAAATATATAATATACATCTTTTAGGAAAACAACTGTTTGCTTTATGATAGTTTGGTTGTGTGTTATTTTATATTATAAACTTTTGAGGCCTATATTTTTATGGTAAGCTCACAGACATGCTTTTCTATACTCATTTCATTACAAGAAGGCAATAGAAAACACTCAATTGTATTTTAACATCAAATATTGATGTACTTGTCAACACAAAGTTTAACAGAGACAGTGAGAAACAGTTAAAATTACATAAAATTTGACATTTCTTTAAGGAAAAGCCGTTTCACTTTTTGAGGTACATTTCATTAAGGGGTGTGCCAAGTTCAATTTTTCAATTTGAAGCAAACTTGAATCAAAATATGTGAAATATTTTAGAAGCAAAATTGAAGTTGGGATATTTTTTAGTTATTACGCTTGAACAAATTAAAGTGTGATATTTAAATATGTTTATACACTAAAATCAGAATGTTTTATTGCACACATTTTTTATAATATTTAATTTTAATTTGATAAAAAAAAGTTGTCATCACATCATTCAAACATCAATTACTTTTTAAGTTTTTCCATATGAATATTGATTTGTAATGTAGATAATAGCTCAGAATGGCAATATTTTACTATAAATCGAGTCTTTTAGCTGTCAATATTTTTACTGATGAAACCTTGTAATTATCGAAGCCAAATCTTTTTTTCAAAGTGAAGTAGAATCTGATATTTGTTTCAAAGCTAAGTCAATGCTTCCTTCACACACCCCCGACTGAAATACAACTTTTTTATTCAACAAAATACAATCAGCATCTTTATTTACAATTAAACATAACCTAGTAATACTGAGCGTTAATAGTTTGAGAGCTTGTCGTCAGAACAGTAAACATCCGAGTGGTGCCGGTGGTAAGCTTAATACAACACAAGATTAACTAGACTGATAACGCCAGCACACCTTAAGAGTAAAATTCTGCATTATACAATAAGCAAGACTTGTGGTTGTAGTTGTAATATTGGCAGCCCAAATCTCTCCCGAGTCAAAGATGGCTGCGTTATCTGATAGCTCGTGATCTTAATTGATTACACAGTAGCTGACAATTTCTGCATGTCCATCACAGACTCTGCCTTAAAATACGAGTGAAGAATGACCCTGGGCATGGGAAGACTCCTGGATAGCTCGGTGGTTCGAGCATTGCCATACTAAAGTAGATGTTCTATGTTCGATTCCAGTGTCCAGCTCTCATTTTTCAATTTAATGAATAAGAGAAATTCTTATATTGATAACATTTTGATTTGCTAAAACAACAGTTTTTACAATAATACATATCTACATTTAATTAATTGTAGGGGAAAGGATGTTAACAGATTAAAAAAAAATAACATGTATTATATTTTTCATTTTTATTTGAGCTATTAAGCATGCACTTTCTGAACCGACAACACATGAGAATTTCTATAAGTGAGAGCAAAAGAGCCTACCAATTTTTTTTATGGGAAAGATATTTTCAAATACCTTCTATGGTTCTTTTACATGCCACAATCGACATGGGGTCGATGGCTTTACTTACCCTCTGAAAGAAGTTGTGCTAATTTTTATTGCTCAGCTGGGTTTGAACCCACAAACATTGGGTCCTGAAGAAACCACTTTACCCCAAGACCAATGAGGTCGACAGCTTGTATAGTAAATAACAGCTTTGTTATGTTATTTAAAATCAGTTATTGTTTTTGGTGGTAGAGATAGGTTGGATCTTGTTTCTTGATTTGGGAACAAAAGATAATGGTGCGTGTTTAGGTATTTTCACATATTTTAAAATGATCGTGGTAAGTGTGGTATGCATAACTATCTGCTATATGCAATGACAGGGTATTGACATTTTACAATGATCGTGGTAAGTGTGGTATGCATAACTATCTGCTTTATGCAATGACAGGGTATTGACATTTTAAAATGTGTTCGACTAAACAAGTGCATTAATTACTAGTGCTAGGATTTTGACAGCTGATGTAAATAACGGCAAAAAATAATTTTTAGCATTGTATTGGCTTTTATAAGGAAACACTCAAGAGTTGAAATATGTTTTTATAAGTTTGTTTATTAAAAAAAGAACATTTAATATATCACATTAATTAAATTAGTAGATTGTTGGGGTGTGCTAAGTCCATTTTATCAATTCGATATAGAATAATATGAAGTATTTATCAAGTTGAATCATAGTTTAAGTATTAGATATCATTTACAAAATGTTATATTGCAAACATGATTAACAGGGCTTGGATTTTGACATGTAATTATTTTTTTAGTTTGTCAAATAATTAATTTATATTAGTACCGCGACTTACTACCCATTCGGGTTATACACTTTTTAAGTACTAATTACGCTAATGGATTAGGAATTGGGAAGGTTGAATTAGAGGAAGTGAACCCGCATTTGCGTGGAGGGAGAGTGGAAAAACCGCCCCCAGTTCACCCGACCGAGATTCGATCATCGATCTCCCCGTCCTCAGCGGTCGAGCTCAACACGACTAGCGCGTTAGCCAACTACGCCACTGAGGCGGGTAGTTTGTCAAATAAAATGATCATAAGTACATTTATCATTTCATTTGTAACAATGTATATTTTATAGATCATTTTTGTCAATATTTTCTTGGTTTGTTTCATTTCTAGGCCCTTTTTTTGCTGTAATTTTAAGACATCTGTGTTGAATAAGCATATTTTAAAATAAGTACTTTAGATATTTCATAAATGCTCAGACTGAAATGTTTTCAACACACATGGTGAGACACTGCAACTAAGCTGGAGAAGGTTGTGTTAGGAGGGTGGGGTGGGGGCTATAGGGGGTGTGATAGCTATTATTCTGAAGCAGATATTTGTAAAACACTGTTATAATTAGCAGAACGCAAGAGTTTAGTTGTTAAATACATTTTACATTTGTAAAGTGCATGTTTTATTTAGTCGTGTGCATTTATTACGAGTTTTTATTCAAAGGTTTTGATCATTTTTAGTTTGTCAAAATCTGAGCCTTGATGAATAAATTAATTTGTAATTTAATTATCTTAGGTTTTTGTCATGTAAACATTAATTTGCGATGTAAATGACAGCAGCAAGTGGCCAAAATTAAACATAAATTAAATGTATATTTTCACTTTAAATACATTTATTGCCGAAGCTTCGCAATTATTGAAATTTAGAATATTTGCACACCCCTAGTAGATTGCACGGAAACACGAGTATTCACATCACAGTCAACTATGACCACCTCTTTGGTCAAGAATTTGCCCCCACAATGTTTTCGCCATCTTCTTTTTCTCCCTTTGCTGCATAACCTCCGGGTGACTGTCCTTTCTGCGCCGGTTCTGGAACCAATAATCCACGTTCTGTCTGGTGGGCGTACCAGAGTTGGGATTGAGGGACGCCAGTGTGTCGGCGTAGTGGCGCATCATCTGCCCCGTGGGGTACCTGTCGGCGCGGTACCAAGACTCCAGTTGGAGGATCTGCTCCTGGTTCCACAACACCCGCTGTCTGGAAGGCATCTGATGCCTGAATGAACGGGGATTCCCCAGACTCAGGCTGGTTTGCTGCTGGTGGGGTAAGAGGGGTTGGCACATACCTGAGGCACACAAAACACTGTCATGGCTGAACGTGCCAGACTTAGGTTACAATCTTATCAACTATAATCAACCACTTGTAAGCTTCAATTATTCGATATTAGGGCTGTGCAAGTAGGCATTTTCATTTTGAGTAAAATTTGAATCAAAACAAGGTTTTTTCGAGTTTTAATAGTAGAGGGCAATATTTGTAAAATAAATGTTTAAAGTTTTTATCAGCACCTCATCTTACTACCTGTTTGTGTTATTGTGAACTAATTACATTAATAGTTTTAGGGGTTAGTAAGGTTGTATTTAGATATAGTGTACCCGCATTTGTGTGTGCTTAGAGAGAGAGGCAAACCATTTTGGGAAAAAAACACTTTCAATAAACCCGAATGAGATCCAAACCTCCATCTTCCTGTCATCGGCAGTATAGTTTACTGTGAGTGACGCCTTAGACCATGTCGCCACCGAAGCGGGTATGTGGTAAATAAAACTGTTAAAAGTGTGGTAACAGTCCCCCCTTACCATGATTTGTGTTGAGAGAGAATTGACTAGAAGTGCCAGAATTGTCGTGAAGTGTAGGCAGCACTAGCTGACTTAGACCTTCCAAGGAAGTTATCTAGAGACAAAACATCTCAGCTAATTACACAACGAATAAAACTTATGAACTGTACAGGTACACTAAGATCAAAAAGTGGATGATGCATTCATGAAGAAGAATTACATTTCTAGCAACATTATTATTATTATAACTAAGCACCGTGTCTTACTACCCGTTCGGGTTATACTCTTTAAGTACTAATTACGCTAATGGATTAGGAATTAGTAGGGTTTAATTAGTGGAATTGAACCCGCATTTGCGTTGAGGGAGAGTGGAAAACCATTTAGGAAAAACCACCCCCAGTTCACCCGACCAAGATTCAAAACTCAATCTCCCCATCCTCAGCAGTCGAGCTCAACACGACTAGCGCGTTAGCCAACTACGCCACCGATGCAGGTTTATAGCAACAGTTAGTTTGACTAATTGAATTACGCCGGAATAAATAGCCAAGCTATTATATTTGTTAATTACGGCTAGAGCTACAAATAAAATAATTATTCTTTAAATTGGAAAAATGACATAAAAAAACAGAAATTGAACCCGGAACCTTTGGCTTGGTGTGCCAATGTTCTAACTATAGAGCTATCCAGTTGTCCCGTGCCCAGGGTCATTTTAAAGAAGGCAGTGTCTGTGATAGACTTGTGTAAATCGTCAGCTACATTTGAGTGATCAATTTAGACCACAAGCTATCAGGAACCTGTTTCATAAAGCTACGATTTACAATAGAATTCACTTGTAAATTGTAAGAAATGAGAAAATTATGTTTCATAGAGCTACAACTAAACACTTATAATTACAAGTGAGATTTTACAATTTAGAGTTATTTTTACAAGAAAGATCATAGTACAGTTTCATTAAGCTAATTGTAGATTACAAGCTACAATAATATTGTGACCAAAGTTAAATATTTAAAATCTAATAATTTGAAAATCATTTACAATTTATATATCTATATCACTATACCACTAAAGTTTGAGTAGATTATTCTTATTTTAGCCGGAAAATGCCTTTTAGTACCGAGGTCAAACATTTTATTTAAAGAACTCTTAAACATTTTATGTACCACAAATCAGGTTATCCAGTGATACAATGACTGGTCAGTTCCCATATCCTTATCTGTATAGGGTTGCGGCTTTTTTTGTTGAGAGATTTGAGCACCGAGGTGTAGGCAGGCCTGATTATAACCAGACAATATTCCAAAATCTCTCTACTGTGCATCTCCTCCCTCACATGACAACTAAAGAACCTATATTCTTCAGACTTTCCAAAATAAGAACCAACCTACAATACAAGCCTCAACAACAACAAATTCAATGTGAAAGTTACCGTTTTCTGCGTTTGGTCTCTCTCGGACAAGTCAAATGTTTCTGGTGATAGCATCTGGAGGTCGAGTGACTTTAAACCACATCGACTGCCGTTCTGATCTGAGTCGAACTTGATGTTTGTGGAAGTTTCCTGTGAGAAACAAAGGTTGGGTTAGTAAACATAAATAAATAATTATAAAAAGTTTCTAAGCATAATTAATATAGGTTGTTAATAAAATAAGTTTAAAACTGTCCTAAATAAATGTATGTCCTACAATCCATAAGCGAATGAAGATCTGAAATTAAGTAGATCCCTTTAAGGAAAATTTCTTGTAGAATTTTATCTTATCTGTGGTCACAAAATCTCTTGTTTCCTAAACATTCGTCATTCGTGTATACCTTTCGAACGAGAGTACCCCCTTGCAGCTTTATTTAAAAAAAATATTAATAATAATACCTTCTAGTGTGTAAAGTGTAAATGGTCATAACAAATTTTACTAAATCTTGAGTATAACGAAAGACAAAGCTGTGACAGGAAATAAAAGTTTTATAAAAGTCGATTACAACACGTCGAATGTTTTGTTAATTTGTTTATCAGACTTATTCAGGACAGGAGAGAGAAGGCAAGGCCAAGGTGGGTCATGTGAAGAGAATAGAGGAGAAGATGCTGGATATTAACGTGTGGGGCAGGAGGCCGAGAGGTATATCAAGGGACAGGTAGGTGACTGAAGGGAGTGCATAAAAGTGTGGAGGAGAGAGTAGAAGGATGGGGGGAGGAAAGGATATGTTGGAGAGGCTAATGTTCCAAACAGACCCGGCTGGAAACTGTTCATGATGATGATGATGATGATGATGATAAAAACAAATCTTTTACCCAGTGATATTATCACATATCCCGTGAATTATTTTGTGTATTTAAAGACCGCAGTTGAGGAAACATTTATCTAACATGTACTTGAAATAAACTATAAAACCAGTGATGAGGGGGTCAGGGTTTGAATCGTGTTTGGATGATGTTTTTTTTTTCCCTTAAGCGGTTTTCCTTTCTCCGCACAAATGCAGGTACGTTCCCTATAAGTTCTCCCATCCTCATCTCTACCCCATCAGCAGATAGCACAAAATAAAAAATTGTGCCCAACTCACTGAAATATTAAGCTGCCTTCTATCCTCCATGATATCCAGTCGTGTTGAGGTTAAGTTGTGTTCATTTTTTATCCTCTTGTGGTGATGGTGACCCTGGTTTTCCATGTCTATATCGTTGATGGGTTCTGCGCTGTTGAGTTGCTGGTCGGTCGAGTTGCTGTCCTCTGCCAGGTTGATGGATGATGTTGTTGGATGGAAAGACTCCTAAGAACATTAAATGGACAAATTATTTTAGGTCACCTTTAATTAAATAAGTCACAGAGCTCCATGAAAAATATATAATTATATTTTATATAACTAGAAATATTAAATTGGTAAATCCATTCTCTTCTAAAACAATATCATCAAACTATTAGATATTTCAATACTATTCTCAGCACCGCATCTTTCTAATAGTTGAAGTTATGCATAAATACTAATTATGCTAATGTGTTAAGGATGAGGGAAGGTGTATTTTGAGGAAGTGTACCCGCATATGAGTGGAGGGTGTGTAACAAACCATTTAGGAAAAACCTTAGTACATCTGACTAGGATTTGAGCCTCGATCTCACTTTCATTGACAGTCTAGTTCAACACAAAACAAGTGTGTTAGCCAACTAAACCATCGAGGCAGGTAATGCTTTAGTACTACAACAAAATATTAATAAAATTACAGCATGGTCAAAATTTCTAATTAATTTCTTGTTTCTTTAAAGATTTTTTTTTTTGTAAAAGCGGTGTTATTTCGTTTTATAGGAGGATTTTGTGTAACAAGGCAATTTCATTTTATTTCACTTTTCAAAACCATTGTAAATCAGATATAAAAACTATCAAAGGAAAAAGTACTTTATTCCATCTTTGTATGGAACTTTTCGCTTTATCGTGTCTCGCCATTTTTAAGGGGCTCTACCAATGATACATTATCGACCATGCCAGGAATCGAACCAGAGATTCTTAGTTCAGAAGGCAGACATGGTAACGACAGAGCTAAGGTGCTTTATATATGAACAATATAGATCGGCATCAACTAAAATAGAGATAAAAAAAAAGGCTATGTGTGTAAAGGTAGGTACCAAAATAAACCAATAAGGCACTTTACCTTAGGCATGCCTGTTGTGAGACCTCTAATCTGCAGCGTTTCCGCCGTTCGGAGGAACCCGGGGAGACATTCATTCTTTACCGTCACTTCACCGTTGTACATGAAGTGAATGAGTGATTCCAACTCTTCAAATGTCACATCTTTCAAAATGACAATAGGATGTGGGTGTGTGTTTTCTTCAAACAGATCCTGAAACAGTCATCTTACTCTAGTAATAGACAGTGAGCAGGCTACGGTGGCTGCATAGTCTAATGTGTCACTCTCGCGATGGACTAGACTGCCGACGATGATAAGAGTGGGGTTCAATCCAAATTGGCTGTACTGAGGTGTTTTTTTTCCTAAATGGTTTTCCACTCTTCCACCACTCAAATATGAATACATTTCCTCTAAATTCAGCCTTCTTCATTCCTAACACGTTAAAGTAATTGCTACATAAGTGTAAAACCCGAACAGGTGTAACCAAAAAAAACACAAAACCGCAATTTTGTTTCATTTTTTGAAGTTATTTTAAATCAGGTCATTTACATTTGATATTAGTGCAGCCAAGTACCAAAACAATTTATGTAGGTATTCATTTGTAATAGATGTGTAAATCTTTAATCTGATCATATATTTTTATTGATTTATTTTTATGCTGTAAGCTAACTACACTTTATAATAAATGCCAACCATTGTTCCAGGTAATAGATTTGTTTAGTGCTTTTATGGCAGTAACCTAAAAATTCTCACGTAGAGGCCAGCAGGTAGGTGGTGACGCTTGGAGGGCATATGTCAGATCTGGAGTGGGGGACGTACACCGCTGGAGAGGAAGGGGCTTGCGCTCCCCAGCACGGTAGACCTACTACAGTAGTATAAGCTTAACATATTTGTAAACATTCTATATCAGCCAGTCCCTGTCTTTAGCATGATTACAATTATTTACCATCTACAAAAGCTCCACAATACTTATTTCCTCAATCGTTATCTGCACTGTCGTAATTTTCTTTTTCATTGCATTGAAAAACTAATCGAACAACAACACATTATACGTGCATGGACAACTGGTAAACAATCAGCACACAATGTTAGCGGTAGAAAGGACCGAGTAGCACCGGTCTGCTCGCTTCATCACCTGTCGGCCGGCATCTAATTAACGCTCAAGATGTTCTGATCATTGTGGATCTTTATTTTTAAGGTAAAACAAAGTAGCTGAGCAAAGTGACTCAAGAGTTCTTTTGGGCCGGGAAACTAAAACAGGGTCGCCAGGGTGTTACATGCTTTTCAGAATGAGTTGTATGACTTAACAATAGTTATAAAAATGAATGTTTCTCAAAAACTACAGGATGAAATTACCTTTATGGGAAATTTAAGCGATTCTTACACAACCCAATGTTTGGGGGGGGAGGGGAGGGCTAAAGAGGAATAGGGTGGGGGATTGGGGGCAGGAATATAAGACATGTGTTTGAATCAGTGTGCTTATTTCTTTTTAGTTTATGTAAAATTCCTTGTGTTTTTCCAGTTTACTTGATGTGGCAGCTCTTCAAAAAATAAGTTTTTTTTTAGCATCGCGTCTTAATATCTGTTAGGGTTATATGCCTATGTGCTAATTACACTAATATGTTAGGGATTAGAAAGGTTTGATTTAAAGGAAGTGCACCCACAATTGCGTAGAGTGATTTGTTTTTAAAAAATAACTCTCGGTACATCTGACTGAGATTCGAACCTCGATCGACGCGTCATCGGCAGTCTAGACTATTGCAAGAATTGAACCTTAGCTACCGAAGTGGATTTCAAAACCAAAGTGGCTTCTTATGTGAGCAGAGCCTGAAAATTTGGGCATATAAGTGAATGATCCAAGGTTGAGAGTCCCCATTTCGCTAAATTTACAGCTAGGTTGGTACTTAAAAATTCCAATGAGGCCTCTTTTTCGTTGATCTGACTTGTTTCAAGCTTGTGATTGTTTTATATCCAAATACTCACCTGAAAGTAGTTGGAGCAAGCCGACAATATGGCCCTGTGGGCTCTCAAAGATCGACCTTCACAAGCGATCGTAACGTCCACCAATAGTTCTCGATTCAACAACGTACGGAAAGCTTCGCTCAGCTGCTGTTGATAACATCGCCAACGAAGACAAAACTCTTGACTGTCACTCATACCTTTAAAATAATTATATATAAATTTAAGAATATTTAAAGGATTATTTTGGTGGGTTGCGTTTAAAACCTTTTATTTTAAAAATTACAGTAAAAAACATGAAATTTGTAGTGTTGGGTTTGTTAATTTTTTTCTTGAAAATATTTAACTAGGTATTACGTATTTTATGATATAGACTCTCTTATGGGTTTAGTTCAATTTTAATTAACTTAATAATCAGCTTTGGCGGTAGCATGGTCTATGATGTCGTTCTTGTAATATACTAGAACCCATTACACTGAGATTGTGGTTCGATACTTATCGGCTGTACTGAGGGTGATTTTTCCTGAGTACGTGTTTACAATTTCGCCATTTTTACACTCTGTTATTAAGTAGGCTACAGTCAAATACAAAATTATGTTTAAATTTCATGTTAACTTTTTCATCCATACATTCAGTTTTACTGGTCTGTACATTGTCACATAACGTGTAGGGCAATCCTTTGGTTTAAATTTTACTAGGCCGAAATAATTAAAAATCGCCACCCCAGTTAATTCGCAGCCCCTAGATAATCGAGAGTCTACTGTAGGTCTACTTTAATTATATTTATTTGAAATTATTTTATTTTTACAACATTTAGACAACTCAATAAAACCTAAGTCCAAATGTAGACCTAAGTATACTTGTGTACACGAACACATGATCCCTTATGCTATGACAATCATCTTATACAAATGAAAGTCAAATTGTTTATTTTGTCAAAAACTTATTCACCGAGGTTCTAATTTATTAGTGAATGAAACAGTAGCAAGGTTAGATCAAGTCAGCAGAGTAATTATTGTATCAGTAATGAAGGTTAGGTTAAGCTAGGTTGAAAAGGAACATTATTAATAAATATATTGTTTAGCCTTAAATTATAGAGATTAATACTTTATTTTAATATTTGACTTCCAGTGCATGAATTCTGATTGGTGTGTCTGCTCAGATTTGAGGGTTTACTACGTTTTCAGTTCAGTTTTAATATAACCTTAGATGAGTTTGCTGGATGTAAAATTATTAGTGAGTGTGCAGTGTGTTTTTGTCTAGCTAAGAAAGGATTAGGTGACCATTTTCTAATAAAGTCATCTGTTGCCAAAGAAAAGGTTGAATTTAGAGGAAGTTTTATTTTACTTAGCGTCTTAATAACCATTCGGGTTATACCCTTAAGTACTAATCACGATAATGGGCTAGGAATTGGGAAGGTTGAAATTAAGGAAGTGAAACCATATTTGCGTGGAGGGATAGTGGAAAACTATTTAGGAAAAACCACCCCCAGTTCACCCAACCGAGATTAAAAACTCAATCTCCCCATCCTCGGCAGTCTGGATCTACACGAAACTAGCTTGTTAGCCAACGATATTACCAAGGCATGTTTTAGAGGAAATGTGCCCGTATTTGCATGGAGCGAGAGCGGAAAGTCATTTATGGAAAACCACTGTCAGTGCGGTGGCTGCAGAAGATCAATGCACAGTAATCGGCTCTTTATATAAGTAAAGCATCAATAGTGCTATTTTACAGATTTTTCAACGATATTTGTTCCTGTGTAACTTGGATAAGTTTGGTTTTGAATTGTTCACTAAGAACGAATTTTTTAATTATCATTAGTAGCACGGCGTCTTACTAACCCTTTGGGTTATACGCACTTACCCTAATGTGTAATGATAGGATCATTGTGAGATGAAATGGAGGACCTACAGTTTAACGTGGAATCCGAACTACGGTGCAAGCCCGGCATTCCCCACATTCACAAGATGTCTTGTCAGAGGTGAAGGAAAGGTTCGGCAATCAGATAAATCTGTGCCGGGTACGGAGGATTGAACCCTGGACCCCTAGCACAGAAATCTGACACCTTACCCCTAGACCACTAGGTCACCATTATTTTTTTAATAATTTTGCATTTAGTATCATTGAATTCCTCACATTTTTTAATGTAGTTTAGTCATTTAAATTTTGTGATTTTAAAGTCCTTTAGAGAAAATAATTCGCCTAGTAGGAAAGGTTGTTAGGTTTCTTCCCCGGGTATTCCTAACTTTGGCCAGCTCCATGCTTGAGTATAAGGAGGCTCTATGCTTGAGGTGCTTGACGTAAATATGATAAGAAAAAGTAGAGAAATTGGTTGTGAGAAGAGCACTAGAAGTAACCAAGTGAAGAATTTACTTTAGGGTATGATTCATGTTTAATTCAATGGTTATACGAGGACTAATGAAATGCTTATGGAAATGGGGTGAGTGGCTTTATATAAAAAAATACTATGAATATAATGATATGTTACTTTCGTGAAAGGTGAAGAGGTCATAACAGGAAAGAAAGATAGGTTCGAGCAATATTAATACGTCTTATTAACTTCAAGATATTCACCAAACATTTCCCTATGTAGTATTAACATAGAAATTTTTAAAAATAAATTAATCATAAATAGGCTTAATAATCTTATACCAAAACCCACCTGAATGTTTTGAAGATTTATATAAAATAAGCCTATGTTAGTTTGTCAAATTGAAGTTAATTTAATATTTCACACTTGACAATTATATTTATTTCTATTTCCAAAGCCTAAACTAAATTTTAAAGTTCATTTTCAATATTATGGTAATCTCTTAATAATATTATTCCAAAATTAGCACTTGTTTGTTTAGATTTGTAGCATTTGTTTTGTTTTCTCTATATCCAAAACAAGCACAGATTACACCAAAGAGTCTTTAGCAGGATTGCCAGTTCAAACTATCAAACTACCACCGACCAAATTATCGAATTTCCCACTATATATGACCTAAAAAAACTATAACTCCGGAATGTTCAAAAAACTAAAATTATAGTACTTGAGTACTAATAGTGTAGAAAATAGAAAATTGGTGCCATACTCGCGCACCCAGTTAGATCGTTTTTAAGTTAATACACGTGACCACCATTGATAGATGGATATAGGTTGATGGAATTTTCAAACCGTTGTCTGCATACTGTTGTGTAAGAGAGAAGGAACTTATTTGGGTATCTCTTTATCTCCTACATACATATATAAACAAGACAATGTGGCATTTCACATCGTTCGCTAATTTGATTGAAAAATGAGATACATCAATATGTGATTAGTCAAATTAAATGAATGTGTTAATGTGATAATGGCCAGGCTCTGTGGGTTTCAAATATTAAAAATAGTTTAAGTGATCACAACATTCTAATAGTGGAATAAGAATCAAATTATATCCCGGTGGAGAGGAAAAACGACACTGAAAATCAATGTGTAATTGATTACAATATCTTAGAACTTAAACTTAATGAATCTCTGGGACAAATTAACACCAGCACAAACTTTTTTTTTTTAGGAACTCATGACGATAGTGCAAAATGCTTTGTTGTTTGCTGAAAGAAGGGGAGCTCAAATAATCACAAATAGTGTTCGTTATTCACCTAGGTGTGGTTGGGTGAACAGTGAGATGTTGGAAATGCTTAAATTCCGTGACAAAACATATAAAATAGTTAAATTTAACCCAGAAAATACAACCTATAAGAGTGATTATATTTTAGCTAGGAATAATGTTTCAAAACTTAAGAGAAGGTTGATCAAAAATAATTTTACAAGAAAGTTTATAAGCAGTAGAAATAATCCTAAACAATTGTAGCAGAAGATAAACAAGTCTCTTAGTAAAAACTTTAAAGTTAATAATAAACTATCAAGATTGAAATTTATGAAGAAGGAATAATTTATATAATACAACTACTGAAATGGCAGGTATTATAATTTTTTTTAAATAAATGTAGGACATAATCTTGCAATGAATATTCCCGTATATTCTTATAATAAGTGGACATATTACACTACTGCTATAGACGGTTCATTTGCGATTTTCTTGACAGATGTATTGGAAGTAAAAAATATGATAGATCTTGGTAACTCAAAAAGTCTGCCTTTTGATAAATGTTCTAATAAAATACTAAAACACTGCTCAATTTTATTGCAGAGTATATATCTGTTCTATTTAATAAATCTATAACAGAAAGTCAGATTCTGGAACAGCTGAAAATATCAAAAATTATTCCCGTATATAAGGGTGGCACTTTGAAATGTGATCCATCAAACTACAGGCCTATCTCACTTATATCCTTCATATCAAAAATATTAGAAAAAATAATGAAAGTTAGATTATTTAAGTGTTTAGACAAAATAAAACTTTTCAAACACCCCCAATTTGGATTTAGGGGTATATTTGATACACTAGTTTCGGCTTTTGAATTGATTGACAAAATACAAAATACATTGGATGACAATACTAAGCTATCTGGAGCATTATATATTGATTTAAAAAAAAGGCATTTGACACTGTCAACCTAGAAATTCTATTATGCAAACTGTCTAAAATAGGAATAAGAGGAGTAGCTCTTGAGTGGTTTAAGAGCTATATTACTAACAGAAATCAATACACTTACATAAACAATCACGAAAGCACTGTACGTGGTGTCACGTGTGGGGTCCTTCAAGGTTCAGTAATCGGACCTATACTTTTTCTTATTTATGTTAAAGACATTTTCCAGGTACATTTTCAAGTCCATTTAAAACTATATGCCGATGACACACGTTTATTTTACTTTGGACGACAATTAAAAAGGACATGAGATTGTTTTACCATTGGTTAAGAGTCAATAAACTGTCGCTAAATCTTAAAAAGTTTAACTACGATATTTTTACTAGACCGGGAAACAAAGATAGAAAGAATATAAATAATTACCAGATAAGCTTTATGAATAACGCTCTGAAACATGTAAGGAAAGCAAAATATCTAGGTCTGACCACTGACATCTCACTATCCTGGAGCTCACATATAAACCATGTCACAAAAAAATAATTAGGAGTTCAGTTGTGGTGCTAAAAAAAATCTACAAATTCGCTCCAAACGTGTTAAGCCCCATTTACTTTGCTCTGGTTAACTCGCATTTGTCCTACATAAATTTAATCTGTGTTAATACTTTTAAAAGTCACTTAATACCACTAATGAGACTACAAAACACAGCACTAAAAATATTTTTCGGCTTCCCAGTGGTGAGCATGGAGACATTAAGCTTAAAAGGTTGGGTATTTTGAAATTAACTGAAGCTATTTTTTTGGATACGGTTGTAATGGCATATAAACTTGAAAACAGCCTAACTATTAGTAACCTAAAAATTGTGGAACATAAAAAGGGGAATTACTCTACAAGAAGTCGGAATAATTATTTTCAGAACAGAGTAAACACCACTACTTTTTTACTCTACTCAATAAAGATTAAGGGACTATTTTTTCTCAATATAATTCCACAAGAAATAAAGATGAAAAAACTTAATCTTTTTTAAAAGGAAGTTAAAAGATACATTCTGGAAAATAATTTTGACCAGAAGATATGTAAGTGAAACGTTATCTGTAATTTTGTAAAATATGATATTATAATTGGAGCAGAATGTGTATGTATACTGTACTTTTTAAATTTTTTGGTAAAGGTTTTTTGTTGTTGTTTACTCTTATGTTTAATTGCAGTTTTACTATCATTGGGCTGAATGCATTTAAAATAATGTGGCCGGGTGAGGACATATAATTTATACCCTGTAATAGACCTCACTTTCCTAAATGTATGAAACTAGTTAGTGAATGAACCTCACCGACACTAGGATGTTTATATGCATACGAGCCGATCTTGGCTCTTTTTATAAACAACTTTTGAATAACTTACTAACTAACTAACTAACTAACTGACTAAAAAAAAAGTTTGAGGAGCAGAACTAAAATTGAAACGTGTGACCTTAATGATCATTTGAACTTAAGACATGTGTTCAAAGTTGGTCATTCGAACAAATATAATCAAATTCTTATAGCTACTTTATTTCATTATATTTATACAACTTTCAATATTACATGGTTTCTGAAAACAATATACAAGCTACGAGCCTACTTTAAATATATATTAATATACTAATATTTCCTACAAGCCCATAACCTAAATGATCGTTTGAACTTAAAACTTCCAAACAAAGTTGGTAATTCAAATAAATGTAATCAAATTTTAAGATACCTTAAACTTTCAATATAATATGGTTTCTGAAACCAATATACAAGCTAATAGCCAACTTGGAATAGATTGTAATCTTTGCAGAATGTAAGATTTTTTCATATTTGTATAATATGATCTATAAAGCGGAATTGTATATCCTTCAATTTATTGTTACTTCAAACAAGTGTGATGCACACTTAACATTTTTTTATAAACAATAAAACTTTTATTTAACAAATACATGTTTTCCCATTAAAACGTTGAAATACATCGTTAAATCTGTTCTCTTACAATCAAGCAGATAACAAACTTGAGTGACACTCTTTGGTCTTTTACAAGGACGGTGATCATGTATAGAAATCACTGGTGACCACATACACTAATATCAAAAACAATCTTAAGTTCTTGGGAATCCAGCAGATATGAAATCCATATATTGCAATTAAATTATGTTTAGAAATCTCACTTTAAAACAACAGCAGAGCTATTAATGCAAGACTTAATTGCATAATATGTATTTTTTCACACGTAGACCAATACAAAAACAAGATTAAAAAAATTGAAATAAAGTATATACATGTACCACTAGAATAAAACTAAAATATAATTTTAAAAAGCTAGAAATCCCGATACCCACAGTTTGTTCATTGTATACGCCAGCCCCACTCTGAAATATGTTAGATCTAACGTAAAACCCATTAGGCTGGCAACACTGATCTGTGTTTTTGTGATGGCTTACGTTTTTAAATCACTTATAAATTAATACGCGGGCTTTACGTTCACAAAAATGTGTGGAAGTGACATACAGTCCCTGTGAGTCTACAGTGTGATGGGGTCAGTCAGGATGGGTTGAATAAATGGCCGACAATTAGTACTATTGGGTTTATTGAAATAAAATGAACAAATACAATTTCTTTATGGTGATGAGGGTTGGATCCACCCGTCATCCAGTCACCTGTGAATTCAAATGATACCGGAATTATTAATCTTGGTCTAAGTCTGCAACTTATCTAAAACGGTGTCACACAAACACGCACATGGCAATAACCAAAGACACCTTTCATGACACTTACTCACTCTCAGGAAATTACCCACAATCGTCTGTGTTAACCATGTCTTGACCACAGTCTGAACCATTATCGTAGTCATGGCGCCTAAGGAACGCCATTTCTGGCCTCACATTTTAAACGACACTCTCTGACAACTGTCTAAAACCAAATGCTCACAGCTCTGTTATAGGATACACAAACTGGATTCTGCCAACGAGGAGGTTCCTCCAATGATGGTATAAAGCATCAATCAACGGGCTTCCATCCACATAATAAAATCACGTGATACCTGAGACAGCGATGACCACAGATCTACTTCTGCCTCAACTAGACTAACAGCAATCGGCCTGCGTTCCTCTTTGACAGGAAATGTCTCCTATTTCAAACTCCTGACTTTTCACTTACACGCTGACCAGTGACAAGATGTACTTACAATAGATACTAAACTCGTTGAGAATGAAATCACTAAGTTTAGAGCTTCACTGTATGAATATTGAAGACATTTATTTCTACCCCAACGAAATATTCAAGAATATTATGTAGAAAGTAGTAGATATAAAATTTTATCAATGACATCTAGATCTAACTGGCTAGACATGAGGACATCTGTGACTGAAAGTTTCTATATCATGTCATCACCACACCAATGTGGGAAAAAAATAAAATACGTCCGGGTATTTCTTTATCTCTTTTTACACGAATAAGACGATAAGACATTTAGACATATGTAATATTTAATACAAATTTATAATATATCAGGATATTAATGTGATAAATGGGTTACTAATATGTATAAATATCATAAATATGTACAATACTAAAAAGGTTTTGTCTTCTCTTAACTCACAGCTCCACCATCAAAATAATGTTTAACGTTTTCACCTAAAATACTGCGTCACTGTTTTTAGACATATTTTTAATATACTTTTAGTATATCCTCTGTTAGCTTCCCTTGCGGTGTGAGATATCCTCTCATTGTGACCACTAGGCAGAAAGAGTTGAGTATGCTAGCCCTGGATATTTCTGGTCCGTAATTGGCGGGTAGACTAACACGAATTTTACAAACAGTAAATGTGGAAGAGGGGGAGGAAGGTTGACTAGCTATTTTTACAAAAGCCGTCTTGTCCCAGCCAAAGCGTGGCCACTGGACACCTGGTGTACACATTCACCCTATATCCACCTACAGGTCAACTTTCACTAGAGTTTCTTTACAATAAAACGTTGCTTTTCGCGTGAGCCCTTAAGTTAGATATTAAAAAAAAATCTTATGTAGCATAGTAAAGAAGTTAATCTAATTTCTATGAATGTAATAAAATCAATCAACGTAATACTTAAATCACAACGTTTCATTATATACTGGTGTATTTTTCTTGTGAATTGTGTCCTCCAGGCTAACTTTACGAACTATTTATTATTAGTTTCGGCTATAAATGAATATAAACCCAGTCTTGTTAGAAAATAAATAATTATATGTTGTATTTATTACAACGTATGAAAAGTGCGTACACAAATTTACTCCACTTATTTAAACGCAAATTTAATCATATTTGGCTACTAATTCTATTCATCTTTATAAGGACCGTGTGTTGGTGTATGTGACGCTGGTTATGGTATAAATTTGCAGCTCCAAAGTGACGGTCAACGTTGAAACACATAGAAAATTGTTCGTTAATAGATGTTATACACTTTTAAACTTAATTATATGAGATTAATTTCGATACAATTGATCAAGTAAAAGGGATTAGAGTAGAAAATAAGAGTTGTTGTATAGTTGGATGCTCAAATCAATACCAAAACACTAGGAGACATTCAATTTTACAATTTTCCTAGTAGGTTATGGGAGGAAGAAAGACAAAACAAGTGGATTCAAGCTGTCAATAGAAAGAAGTAAGTTTTATTATTAATATTTATGTTGTTCTGACTCGTTCTCAATTACGAGAGAATCCAAGAACTATGTTAAGAAACCAATTATTTTCAAAAGTTTGTTTAATTAATTATTTATAAATTAAATTAAACTCAGCAGACAATCTTTGTAGTAGTCTAATAGAGGAACCCCACTCGCTTATGGCTTAAATTTTATATTGTGTTTTTGACTAAATAATGATGAGTTAGTGTTAGTCCCACTTTTTTTATATCTTATTTATTAAGCTTGGTATATAATTGGCTAGACTGTGTGAGTAACTAAAAAATTCAACAAGCTATTAAGAATAATTTTGTTATAATTAATTGATGTGGACGGCCTATAGAATACGACTAAAAAAAATTTGGTAGAATTTTTTTGCTTGGAATTTTTTGACAATAGGTAGTTGTTTTGTTGTTATTGTAAGCCCACATATGTTGGTACGTGTTTGAGTTCTACAAACAAACAAAAAATTAATTTGGCAGAGAAAAAAAAAACCCGGCGTATCTCAATACTAGTCACGACAGTTTTTTACATACATAATATCAATAATAATTTTATTTAATACCGTATTATGAAACTCACAAGCGTACATAGGCTTATATAAGATCTAGGCTACTAAAGTTATAATATTTTGAAATTTGTTTTACTAAATAATTGTTAATATAGTTCTATTTAGCATCCGTAAAGGAATTTTTTGTAAACATTACTGGATACGATACATTACAAGACACAAAAAAACTATTTGACTTGCCACAAATTCTTAAGTAAATAAAATTGTATGGCATTTAAGATTACAAAAAATAGTGGCTCATATTAAAGTTCTACTGTGAAAGTATTGTGATATATGGTACTTACTTCAATTTTAACATAATTTGGTCTTAAACCGACAGACGTCTGTCTTACAATTTTTGATGTTATAAAAATTCAATTTTCATCTTGAAGTTCGGTAAAATCAGTAATGTGGCCCGCTTTAAATAATGCTAAACTATTACTCAAAGATTGTTTAGCGTTATAGCCAGGATTAATCTTTTGGAAACCATTTATTAACTATTTTTTCTATTATTGTGGTGATAATGCACGTTAACTATATCAACGACATTGAACTGTTCCACTTTCGAGTTTCAAAATTTAGCCACATGGGCGCCTCATGTGTTTTACTAGCGCCTCTATAGTCTAAACTCAGTGTCTATGGCCTTAGCCAAAAGTAAGTGTCTAATTTAAATAATTTTGATTTTGTAGGGCTGGCTAAACACAACATCAAATACATAAGTGATGTCTCAGTTTTGTATGAAATTTGCAAATATTATCAAGTAAACAATATGATTACGTGATTAATACTACCAGTTTTGGAAAATATAGTTTTGCATATATCAATAGAAAGAAGAGATTCTTAAAAAAAAAACCATGTCATATCTATTTATCATATTAATTTGTGCTCAGTGTTTTATTTTTTGTAAAGGTAAAGCATTTCAACCAACTGATCACCTCATAAATCAAAATAACATTCTTGCGTTAATGAAAGATGATATTGGAATTTGTGACTTTCCTTCTAAAGATGTATTGAAATACCCAGAAACTGTACCTTTTTTAGTGCAATGCGATAGAAATATACCGCACTTCAATGATACCTATCAATACTACGATGTAGAATTTTTGCTTTGTATGGCCTTCTATGATGTCAGTCTCCGTATTTGTGAACAAGTTCGATCAAATAATACTGTTATTATTGAGCAGCTACCAAATAACTCAACCGCGTTAAACACTTTAGTTGATGCAATAACTCCAACAAAATTAAACTCTACTAATTTATTTTGTTCAAGACTTCAAAAGACACTTTTGAATAGCTCTTACTCTCAAACTCAAAAGCCAGTTAGCTTTCTAAATAAACAATTAGAATATATTGAGAAATGCGAACACATATGTGTTGATTATAGTAAAAAAATTCAACCCCTTTGTTCAGTATTACTTTGGGGCAATTCCTTGCTCAGTGCACCAGTAAATAAAAATGGTAAGCTATGTATTTTAAGTAGTTCACTACTAGCTATGGCCCAATAAATATAAATAGAAGTTCATTGGGTGACCTCTTAGTGTGTCCACTGGTTTTAATAAACAGCTCTGGATGCCATACAGTTTACATTTTATATTATACAATATTGTCCATTGGCAGCAATGTTAAATGTAAATTGTGTTCTTCTTTACATTGTAAAATCCATATTGTGTTTGTTGCCTTTCATATGTTTTATATGCATCTTTCCTGTACTTTCATCCAAATATCTATTACAAATATAAGATTAGGGTAAGTTACTTTAAACCCCAGCGCTCGAGGGTTAGAAAAAAAGGGGCAGTGATTTTTTTCTCTTTCTAATCGATGCACCACTATTTTTCACTAAGTAGGCTAAGATATAAATTACGATAAAATAGGAATATTTTGTTTGGAGGAAAAAAAATTGTCTAAAATGTGCGATATTGTGTGTACAGTCCCCCTCTGTCTGCCATATTTGGTTAGGAAAGGTTTATGTTTATTTTTGAGAAAAAATTTTTCTTGCAGAATAAACCTTACCTTGTGGTATTATTAACTCCATAAGGCACAAAAAAGACCAGGCAAAAACTTGTCCAGTTCCTGAAGTGGGTAACATTTGGAGCTGGCCAGTTTATTAAGTAGGTAACGTTTGGAGCTGGCCATTTTATGAAGTAGGTAACAATTGGAGCTGACCAGTTTATGAAGTGGGTAACAATTGAAACCGTGGCCAGTTTATGAAGTGGGTAACAATTGGAGCTGGCCAGTTCATGAAGTGGGTAATGATTGGAGCTGGCCAGTTCATGAAGTGGGTAATGATTGGAGCTGGCCAGGTTATGAAGTGGGTAATGATTGGAGCTGGCCAGGTTATGAAGTGGGAAACGATTGGAGCTGGCCAGTTTATGAAAATGCCATTTAAGTACAAGCGCTGCACAGTTCTTCAACTGGACTAATTTTTTGGCCAGTTGATGAAATCCTATTTGGCATAAAATTGAAAAAAAAAGAAAGAAATTGAGAGTCTTCCTCTTATTTGACATTAGGCCTACCGTACTTGACATTTGTCAGCCAATTTTCAAAATTTTTCCGGGGGGGCTAACAGTTTAAATAGCTCCTATAGTAGGCTTCCAATTTTCCAAAATTTTTACAATGGAAGACCATTTCTAAATAGCTTCTAGGAGAATTAAAATATCAAAACATTTTTGTGGGAGGACCGCTTCAACTATAGTTTGGGGGCATTCAATTTTCAAACCTTTACTGAGGGAGAGTCCCCAGGTCCATCTTTGCTTTGGAAGTAAAAGACGCTCAAAAACACTTTTCTCTCTCTTTTGTTAACTGCCCCCTCACACAAATAAGGTTTAGCCACTACTGAAGTCGAGAAGTACAAAGAGAGGAGGGAGGGGGGCTCACGCTTTGCACCTGGTATCAGGCTCGTTTTGAGCACCTGGTAGGCCTGGATGTTTTATTAAAGTCTTATCAATAGTATTATCTAGTAATCTAGTTTTATGAACTAATACATCTGGGATATTGGTGTTGATCCCATCTAATCAAAGTTTTACAAATTCAATTTTTTATAGTAGACCTAAATAGTTTAACCATCTTGCCCCTCTCAAGTTCAGGGCCTATATAATTATTATTTTACATAAATAATTTAACTTTGAAGTACTCTCAATAATGGGGGCTCCAAATATAGGCCTGTAGTGTGTCCAAATCTTGGGTGTAATTTATTAAATCTTCAGTGTCAAATGCCTTGTTGGTAAAGTGAAAAATTCCACATTAAAAAAAAATATTTCTAATTAATTGCAATTATTCTTTTAGGAAACGCAACTGAACCATCTTTAACTACTCTCATTAACAAGATTGGTCTCACGAACGATAAAAACAAAGTGACAGCCAATGTGATTGGCTGGAATAAAGACCCATCACGGTTGTACGAGAATCATGCCAGAAAAACACTGCCCGACTTGATTCAAGAAGATCCAGCAAAACCCTCGCAGAAAAACCACAAAAAACCTGCTGAACAAATAAATAAAACTGACCCACTTTTGCTAGAACCAGTTCATTTGCCACAGACAGTTTCAGGTGTGAGTGCATCTTTAGTACAACCCAAGGAACTATTTGTTCCACCAACCGTGGAGGAAAATCTAACAAGGCAGGTGTCTCCATTTCTTTCCGCCAACATAACACTGATTAATAATGAAGTGAAGAACATTAATGATACAGATAAAATGGTTGAAAAGTCAAAAGAAAGTCTTGATGGGATTAACAAAACTATAGCTCCAAATATTATAATAAAGCCTAATAAAAGTGACAATAATATTACGCGGCAAGAAGCTACTTTGGAAAGTAAAGAAAAACTCAAAACACAAATCAAAACCACTTCAAATATTTTCGAAGAAAAGACTGCATTGGATGGGGAAGCTAAAGAACAGATTCAGAAAGTCCCTTTGCATGAGTCTGGAAACGTTCTAAAAGTCAATGATGCAGACAAATCACAAGTTACAGAGGATATCACTTTTAAAGTTCCAGGCCTCGAGACAAAGTTGGGCGAGTTAGAGGAATCGCCATTAAATCTTCAAAACAATGAGGAAGACAATCTAAGTATTGGCGATTATAATCAAGGTGAGGCTCCCATGGACAGCGATACGGATATGTCGAGTGCTGACGAGAACATCAACATTAACGATAGACTCAACGTTGAGACTGAGCCAGATGTACCACCAGCACAAAATTTGGAAGGTAAGGGCAACAGTAGCAATAATCCGGAAGAACCCATCTCCCGGCTGATTATTTATTAAACTACATACAATAGCCCCATGGCTTCTTTGGTACTGACTGACAGCTCACAGCTGACTTCTGACAGTCAACATTTAGGTATATACAGTAGCCCCATGGCTTCTTTGGTGCTAACTGACAGCTCACAGCTGACAGATAACGGCTTTGAAAAGTTACCAGAAAAAATTATGTGTCCCTACGCCAAACCATATGATCTTCAAAAAACATGTGTTTAGCAGCTGTCACTTCTGATAGTCAAATTTAGGTATATACCTAAATGTTGACTGTCAGAAGTCAGCTGTGAGCTGTCAGTCAGCACCAAAGAAGCCATGGGACTACTGTACCTAAGTTTTGACCGTCAGAAGTAGCAGCTGCTAAACACATGTGTTTGCAGATCATATTGTTCAGTGTAGGGATACATAAATTGGTCTGGTAACTTTTCAAAGCTGTCAGTCAGCACCAAAGAAGCCATGGGGCTACTGTACCTACAAAATTATGCATGAGCACGAAAACTTTTCGAATGAGTTTTATGCATGCATTCTACAATAACAAAATTCTGATTATTGTCAGTGGTGTTTTCAATTTAAAATAACTATTTTTTTAAAATTTCATAGTATTTACAAAAATATGGTATTTATGGTTTCACTGGTTTTAATTCCATTGTTTCTTAAAATATAAGTCGACCCTGGTGGTAATGGGATAAAGTGCTCGCAGGGCCCGATGTTTGTGGGTTCAAACGAGCCAGGGTCGATGGATTTTTCTTGGGCAAAAAAAACATTCATAGCACAGCTTCCTATGGAGGGAAAATAAAGCCATTGGACCTATGTCAATTGTGGCATGTAAAAAACTCTGGAAGGGTTGTGGAAATACTTTTCCCGGCAAAATTGGTAGGCCCTATCGCTCTCTCTAATAGAAATTCTTGTTTGCTGATATAATCATTTGGTTCAGAAAGTACAGATATATCTATAGATGTGTCTTTATGCGCAGTTATGTTTATTCTTATGATGGGATGCTTGCCTGTAGTGCTATGAGAATGAGATGCTTCATGTAAAGATTAGAACTGGTTCTGAACTCTAGAAATATTCAAAGTATCATTCTCTTTATTTGAGCTAGTGTTTGGAAATAATTCGACACTCTAGCTCATTCGGTAGCATGTCTTTCTACTCTACTAAGGGTCCCTGGTTTGATTCTCGGCATGGCCAAAAAGTTTATCATTGGTGGAATGTGGGTTTACCCTCTCACAGTGATGAATTAATGGTCGGGAACTGGATGTTGTGCCTGTAAGGCATATGAATCTACGACAGTTCTAGCAAGTCGGTATTGGAAAATATATGGCATGAATAAAAAAAAAACTGACCCAATTTTGGTAGGAATAATAGACCTTTGAAAGTCCCTTTTTTCATAATAGGATTTTGGTAAGAAAAAAAGTCTTTGAGACGGCCATTCCTACAAAAATCACTGTATAGTATTTCTTATATGAGCTAAGTTTTTCATAGTTTGTAAATTTATTATACTGGTTTTAGAATTATTTGTGTGGGACTTAAGATGCAAAGTTTAAAAAATGATTTATTTAAATTTAAAATTTTTGTTATTATTATTGTTGCTGTTATTGTTAGGTATTATTGTTGTCATTGTCATTTATTATTAGGCCTATTATTTTTTACTATCTATTATTATTATTATTATTATTATTTGGGATTGTTTGTCTAAGTAGGTAATTTATTGGCCACATAAATAAAGTAACCTGACCATGTTGTATGACATTAAAATCCATTGAAATTGCTTAAATTCAGATTAAAGTTAGGCTAGGTAGGCCTAAAGTTATAAAAACAAATTAATTAAACTAACGGTTTTTTAAAAATGATTATAATTTTGTTTTCCTCTCCCAACAGATGGAGATCTGTCCTTACCAGGTGAAATATTAACACCTGTGAAGTCAGGAAATGATAACGGTGGTAATGGTAAGTTGCAATACTGGTAAAAAAAAATCCATTTGATCTGACATGGTTGATAAAGCACTTGAAAATTTGAAGCAAAGATATTTTCAAATGTCACTGAAATTATAAGATTTTTTTGGTGATTTCTTTTAAAATACAAAGTTTAGAAGAGAATGTTTAACATTGAGGTGGCCCAGTGGCTAAATAATTTTATGATAATGGAATTAGATGAAAATAAAGAAAAAGGAAAAACCTACTAATACCCTAAGTATAAATTTAATCAAAAAAGCCCACCTAAGTAAGAATCCAATATACAAAGGTGATATCTTCTTGCCTTCTTCTGTCTTCTATAGTAGAAATAGTCAAACACATAATTAACCACAAAATAAAGTAATATTTTGACATTGTTGTTGTCATTAAATAAAAAGAGAAGAGGAGATTACACTTTACACAAAGAATGAATTACTACATTTTTAAATAAAAAAGAAACTGTTAGAAACACTTTGCCAACTGTTGTAGGAGTAAAAATAATAAAAATAAATTTCTCAAAGGTTTTAGCTGTGGCTATCCAATATAAATCATCATCATCATCATCAAACTGTTTCCAACCTGTTGCCAGGTCAGTTTAGTAAAATGCCTCCATCTCCCTCTGTTCGTCCAACATTCTTCCTCCTCCACACTCTTCCACTTCATCTCTCAGTTGCACACTTGCTATCTGTTCCTCCTTCCATCCTTGGTCCCTTCTCCCATGTTCTGCAACAGGGGTTACCGCAGATAAAGGGCACAGCTATGGGTAGATGCACGGCTCGCCAATATACAAATCTTTACTTGGGACTACTAGAAGAATGCTTTTTTACAATCTCAACCCACCAAACCATCTGGTTGATGCCATTTTCATGATCTGGCCTCACTCTGAAGCATCCTTGGATATCTTTCTATATAATCTCAATAATCGCTGCCCCTTAAACTTCACCCACAACAAATCACAGCATAGTCTCGCCCTAACCTTCCTTGATGTGAATTTGATCCTTGAATACAACCATATTTGCGACACGACATATAAAACCCATCAATAGCCAACACAAAACCTCCACTATCAGTGCAGCCATCCTTCATATATAAAACGGTCTCTACCATTCAACCTTGCTACCCGAACTAAACAGATATGTTCAGAACCCAATGACCTAACTGAATATTGTGAACCACTCCCAACAGCTTTCCAAGGTCGAGGCTATGCCAAGCCTTTAACAGACAACCATATCTTCAGAGACGACAATGACCCTCTAACAATAGTTGAAGACATCCCTCTCTCAACACAATACCATCCTGTTTCACACCATATAAACATTATCCTTAAAAGTGGCTACAAGCTCTTAACCAGTTCTACCCGGACCCAAAACCTTCTTAGTTCATCCTCAAGAGTCGTTTTCAAATGACCACCAAATCTACACAATATTCTAGTCCGTTCTAAACTCCCTGACCCCAAGAGATTCCAAGAAGAAAAACTGACAATCAAAGGATCATGTTCCTGTGGTAACCCCCGTTGCACCACATGGGGATCCAACTACCAGCTACATCTTTCAACAGCAAAGTTATTAAATTGGAATACAAAATTTCTGGTCATTACAACTGCGAAACAAATAGCTTGATATATCAACTACAGTACTACTCATATGATGCAGAATATATAGGCCTCACTACAGGTTCTCTCAGACAGCGAATGAACAATAATTGTTTAGACACAAACCACAAAGACTTGCACAAGTGTTTACCCATCTATACTGGTACCCACAGCCAGGACTTTCAAACCTTATACTCCTACAGCATGCAAAGTGTTTCTAAAAGTTTCTTTTTGAATTCAAAATTGAGTCTTTTATTGTTTGTGTGAAGTTTATTCCCTCTTCTCTTTTTATTTGACAAAGGCAACAATGTCAACATATTACTCAATTTGTGTTTAAATGTGTAATGTGTGTGTGACTATTTCTACTATTAGAAGACTAAAGAAAGATGTCACCTTTGTTCATTAGATTCTTCTTACAATTTTCCTCTTTCCCTAGGTAGGCTTTCTTGATTAAATTTACACTTATTTATTTTTCACTTTTATTTATTTCTATAATTTTCTATTAATATAAAGTTTAGAAGGGAATAACACAGAGTAAACTATTAGGTAGTTTTATATTCATAAAAAAGGTGACATGGTGGTATAGGGGTTAGGTGTCGGACTTCTGTGCTGGGGTCCGGGGCTCAACCTTCGGTCTCAGCACAGATTTATCTGATTACCAAACCCTTCCTTCACCTCTGACAAGACATCTTGTGAATGTGGGGAATGCCAGGCCTCCACCGTTGTTCGGATTCCACGTTAAACTGTAGGTCCTCCATTTCATCTCACAATCACCCTACCATTACACATTAGCGTAAGTGTGTATAACCCAAATGGGTAGTAAGACGCAGTGCTAATTAATAATAATAATAGTAAGTTGACTTACACTCGATACAGGGTGTCTACTGGGTCACGAAAAAGTCACTAAGTGGGAAAAAGCTCACGAAAAAGTTATGAATTTTTAATATTTTGGTCATAAAGTCACAAAAATAATTTTAGTTTGAATTTCCTGCACATCCTAACAAAGCGAATGCTTCAAAGATAGCGCTATCCACTACACGTGATGGCACGCGCCAATCGGAAGTTGCCTGATTGTTTTGTTTGTGATTCCAACGACAAGGTTAACGCATGCCATCTTGTTTTAAATTTTAATGTGGCGTGCTACTTGTCTTGTGGGGTGTGTGTCTACAAATAATAGTTTTTGAGTGAATGAGTTGGAATAGAGGTTTTGTAGATGATACGGGAAAATAGCAGGACATTTTATACACAAACCGTGCGTTTATCTGTGTTGTGGATCTGGATCAAGATGTTTGGCGGCAATTATCAATTTTTTACGCTTTCAGTGATCCGACTGCAATTTGAAGGTGGTGTAAAATGTATATTATAATTTCAAATTAATGTTGGCAGCAAATAGCAATCGTTTTCACAGTGAATTATGACACATTTTTTATAAAATAAAAAATAATACTATTAGTGTTAATATTTGATACTTGATGTAATTCATTTAATTTTATAGACCATTCATTCAAAACAGTTGAAATTGACCAATTTTTAAAATGATTTTTGTTGTCTTCTGGGCACAAAAAAATTTAGGCCTAAATTATTTTTTAATTGTGTGTTGTGAAAAAAAATCCATAATTTTTTGGGGGGCATTCAAAGATTTTATATGTGAAGTTTAGGCTAATCTGTTAAAAGATTCCTGGTAAATGTTCGTTCAAAGAGTTTTGGCTGACTGTTGAAGAAAATAAATACTCAAAGTGGTTGCGCCCTGTTGACGATGACCAGTATAAGGTTTATTGTACATTTTGTAAATCGAAATTTGATATAAGCCACAGTGGGTAGAATGGAGTGAAAATTCATGGAAAAGGTAAGAAGCATTTGGAACTAACCTCTGCCCTACTCCAAGGTAAGCAAAAAACGCTCAGCTTTATATCTTCTGAAAAAGTTGGATGTAAACAGCCAGAACCGGCAAAAGAATTATTACCTTGCACAAGTAGTAGTGAAGAAGCTAACAGATCAAAAACAACATTGGAAACTGTAAATAAACTCGAGGCAAAGAAAAGAAAACTTCTCCAACAGGCTGAAGAAGAGGCTTCAGCACTTCAAACTGAAATCGACTTGGAGAAGAAACGACTGAGGCAGATGTAAATCCTGTATGTTGTGATTTTGTGTATAAACTAAATATAAGGTGACAAATTTGAACAATATTAGATTTTTATGTTTGTTGAGAGACTTCAGCTTCTGGAAGCTTCAAACCTCTTTAATTACAAGTAAGTTTTCTTGTTGGTATGATTATAGTAATAGTTTTTACTTGTATTTGTTATTATAATATCTAGGCCCGATGTACAATATAATGTTTGACCGTTTACCGAAGACATTTTTTTTGCACCGTGTCTTACTGCCCGTTTGGGCTATACACCCCCGAAGGTATTTTGTTTTCAAAAAAGGTCACCAAAAAGTCACGAATTTTTGTTACTCTGAGTAGACACCCTGTGATAGTGTAATTGCCATTTTGTTCTACCTTGAGAGAAATTAATATTTTCAACAGTTTCTCACCCTCTTTGGCGGGCCGAATAGTCTAAGATTGATGTCACTCTTGCTGCTGCCGATGACAGGGAGAGTAAGGTTTAAATCCTGATTGAATATACTGAATTTTTTTTTCCTGGATGGTTTTCTACACTCTCTCTACACAAATATGGGTACATTTCCTCTAAATTACACCTTCCTCATCCCTAACAATTGGTTTGATTAGTACTCATACATGTCACTCAAACAGGTAGTGATGCATGATATTAAAAAGAAAAACCTTTTTCTGAATAAAAAGATACTTTATGGATTACTGTGTTACCTACAGTAAAAATAAAGATTAGGCTCTGATCCAAATCATCGTTGTTTGACAGAGAAACAGACGGGTAAAATGCCGGCCGAAGGCCCAGACGACACCGATTACAACCGCCGGGGAGCATTCAGCGACGACGAGGACTCTCACTTTTTCGCTTACTTCATGACAATGGTGCTCATCTGCATCATTGGTTACTTGGTGTTCCACAACAAACAGAAGGTAAAGGACCGTTTTTCATTCAGTCTGTCGAATGTTCCGCCATGAACCAAAGCTAATTTTTTTTATTCAGTTTATTTAACTTAACTTGAACTCTATGAACATAAGGTTGTTTCATTACCTAAACTACAAACAAAGCTGTGTAGATGGTCGAATGACCTAACACATCACTCTCGTGTTTGACTGGATTGTCGAAGCTAAAATTCTAGTCGGGTTTACCTACAATCTTGCATGCAACACTTAACTTGTTTATATTATTGAAGTTATACTTCTTTAGGCGCGTTATGAAAAAATGATGAGAGTGAAATTTTAAGATGCGCGCGCATCACTGTAACACAAAAGTAACAGGTTGAAGTTAAACCGCTCATTAAGTCTCGAAAAAAAAAAGCTACCAACAAAATAGAAATAGAACCTCTGTTAGTCGCGCATGTTGGTACGCTCATAGAGAAATGTATACTATGTTATTCCTTTCTCTATGGTACGCTCGTCGCCTCTGATCACTGTTTTCATATATATAATATTTATCCACATGTTTCTAGTTTCTACATTCACAACACGTGTTTTAGTTTCATACAAGTGCGAATTATATATGTGCTAATAAATTATATTCAGTAGTGATTTAAATTGAATATTTTGATTAATATTATTTACTATTCGTAAATATTAGTGAAAAAAATTGTGCTTATAGACTTTTTCAAGTGCTCCAATATAATTGAGGTTAACTATCCGTATGTATTATTTATTGATATAAATTAAAATATTATTATTTAACATAATTAATACCATATATTATTAAATTATTATTGTTAAATATTTATTATTGGTTATTTAATATTTTTAATGATGCCAAAGAAGTATAACTTCTCACGCGCGTACATAAGTACACACACCCATTTTTTTTTCTTTTATTGCCAACTTAATTGAATAACTTCTTTTGAATAACTCTTCTCACCAGTAAATTCTTCTATACATAGCTAAACTTATCATCATCATCATCATTATCATTTATTCGGTTTTGTCTTACGACACATCCATTCCTTTTGTCATTGAACTTGGACCACCAATACGTCCTGTCTTCGCCTCCTCCTTAAACTCCCAGAATTTTCTCCGTTCCTTCAAGTCATCCAATATTTGAATCCTCCTCCTTCCTAAGTTCCTCTTTCCCCCAACCTTGCCTTCTATGAAGTCGTGTAGGAGACGGTTACTCTTAAGGATGTATCCAATACAGTTTGCTTTGTACCGAAGAATCACATCCAAAATGGTTCTCTTCTCACGACTTCTTCATCTATCACCCTGTCTGTCCATCTGATCTTATAAATATATTATTTGTGTAGTTATATTTTCCCTTGTTAATTTGTGTCTAGATTTTGGCGCTTGCTGTGGAGGGCCGTTCTAGAAAAGGGTCTCGTAGAAGGCCTAACACAGCCGGATACAGGAAGCTCGACAGTAACCTTGAGGAGGCTGTGACGTCATCGTGCAGCCAGTCCGTCACCCACGTCATATACTAAAGACACCTTTGCACTGTCGTCATTGATGTCATTTTGTCGGGTACTTGTTGCTCCATTACCTAAACACCACCGCTTATTCTGGCTTTCATTGTTTATTTTTGTACTTAAATAAATAATGTTTGTCTTTGCAGGGTTTTTATAATAACTTATGCATATTGTGATTTTTTTTATTATATCTTATATCTAATCAATTTGTAAAGACACATCTTTTGTAAACAAATTCAAATTTTCCAATAAATATTCTTTCTTTAGGATCAATATTTTTTTATATATAATATATATTTCGAATTTTTAGCAGACCTATTACTTTTTGGTTCTTGTCTTGTAGCAATTAAAAAAAAAGGGACAATAAATTGATGTACAGCGATAAAAACTTTTCTTGTATGTAAGGACATAATGTATGAATATATTTCATGGTCTTATCATTTTTGACATAGAATATTAGTGTTTTTTTTGTAAATTATTTTGCACAGCTTTGGTACCTGGTTACTTGACTCAAAATAAAAATTAATTAATACCTGTGTGTAGAGGTCTAGAATCACGACTAAGCTATCACATTTTCAATAATTATAAATAAATAGTTTCTTAAGTTATTTAATCACTTAATTACCTTGCATGGTTTTGGTTAAGAATGATTATCTGATTTTTAAAATAGACACACTAGGTTGTTCTAGGTCAGCTTTTAGGATGGTAATTTTAAATTTTCCATTAAAAAAAAGTTAAATTTGTATCTCTTGTTTAATTTTTTATTGTAATGACTTTTAATAAGTAACACTTAAATGTAATAAAGTCGAATATCGGCCACATTTAGTGATTGCCAATGTTGAGAGGTTTTAAGATGTGGACATTTTACACACTTGTGTAACATACATTTACTTCTGTTCATATAATTATGTTGTTCAACCTAAATATAATTATTTCTTATACTCATATCAACGATTATATGGTCTAAAGCGCTAGTGTTACAATAGCCTGGATTGCTACTGAGGGAGGGGGGAGGTGTGGAGGCTTGAATCTCGTCCAGGTGCGTTGATATGGTTTTCCTATCCCCCCTTCATGCTAATGTAGGTACACTTGCTCAAAAATTAGTAGACTTTACCTCTTATGAAAGGTTGTTAATAACGTTTATGTTGAAACACACCAATATAACAATTATTTTGTATTTTTAATACCAGGCTAGGGATAAGACAGAGGCTTCTTGGAATGGGGTGGAATGGTGAACTTACTGGCGGCCACCGAGTTCCTGAAGACCAGAAAGTTAGCTATGTTAAATACTGTTAAATAATGTTGATTACTTTGATCTTACTAAGTGCAGCGTTGGATTAAATTGTTTAATTAAATCTAATCATCAATTTAGTTAAATGATATTATTTCATGTTAGTTGTACATATTCTCTTCCTTTTAATAATTATGTTAAAAAACAATTTTGAATGGTTTAGTTTAGTAAAATATGTGTTTTTCTTTTGATATGGGTTAAATTTAGTAATGCAAATGTAATATATTTTTGATTACAAGGGGGAAAAAATACAAAAATCATGCTTTAGTAAAGATAAACAATTAATTTTAAACTAATTTGTTAAAGAGTTTACCAAAATGTGGCCAGAAGTAAAGTACACTAGGCAAGTTCTGTTTGGTTAAACTTTTTTTTTTTTGTAAATAAATATTCATTAGTAACTAATAAAATATATCCAATTAGTAGGCTCATTAGTTTTGTCATCTATGGTATTAGGTACACAAATTATGGTAATTGTATTGGAATATTTATTGGTAAACCATATCTGTTCACTTCTACATTTGATACAATTTTTTTATTACAGAGAATTACTTGTGAATTTATCATCTTGGTGTGTAAAGGCCAATTAACCCATGCCCTTTAAAGTTATATCAGGATTTTTTATGGGAAGGATAGCTACAAATGTTACTGAAATTTTACTTTACTTTAATATTTTTTTACATCAAGTCAAGAGCTATTCAGGTGTCACTTTTGATAGAGTGTATCAATACCTACAAAATAATAATAATTATTATGTTAATATGAGCCCTCTCCAATAGTTGCAATGCTTCCTACCTTCATAGGTGGAAGCTTGCTCACAAATATATAACCAAATCCAAGCACCCCCTGGTCTCAACCATAGATAACCATTTCTACTTTTCTTCCAAGCAGGCCTACTCACACCATTCAGTAATTTATATTGATAATTTAATAATTCATTAATTTATTATACTATAAATACAACATTCTATTCATTTACCAAGAGTCAAGATACAAGTTTGAATAGGCAACTACAGAATCCAAGCAAAAAAAAGAAACAAGCAGCAACAGTATCTAAGTGACCATGATCTACTTTTAGCCATACTGCCATACTTCAATTGCTCTTTTACTAGTTTCTGCTGAAGAAAGGGAATGATGTACCCCAAAATCATAATTATATGTTCATTTGTGTTTTTGATTATGAATTTCAACGCATAACAGTTTTCTGGTATATAGTCCTTGTCCTTTTTTATCTTATTTTGAATCTTTAATTTTTAATTAATAAACGACAGAGTATTCATGACATCCACATTATAATAAAGCTTCAAATTGACCGTCCATAAATAAAAGATGAATTCATAATATAGCCAACCAATATAATGTATGTCTCCATCCATATTTGTCGTGCGTATGTTTGTGTGTATCTAAAAAAAAAAGTTTGCAGTTCCCTATAACATAAATCATCCACTGGTTATTAATTTAGGTTCTCATGTAAACTTTCTGTTAAGTATTTCTTTATCATACCAAAAATCCTCGCATGGCTTTAGACAGTTTTGTTGAATTGTGGAGTTTATATTCTGGAACTTTTAAGTATGAATGGACTTATTTTTTATCAATTAATTTAACTCATGGTTTACTTCAAAGGAGAGGAAAAAAGAGAAGGGTGTTTAAATAAGAATTGCACCAGAACTTTTATGGAAGTAGACCGTGAAACCACTCAGTTAATGTATAATGGTAGGTTGAACAACTCACCCAGTGCATTGCAGTACATCTTATAAGGAGGACAGGATTCAATTCTGGTTGTGAGATGAAATGGAGAACTTAGCTCATTATAATGAATCAACACCATCAGCCTGTGGCTGGGCCAGTTGAGTAAAATAACCCCCATCTTCCTCTAGCCTTCCAACATTCTTACTCCTTACTTTTGTCTTTTATCATCTTCTCACTCGCATACTTGCTGTTATCCATTATAATGTATTGCTAAACGTAAATTGTAAAGACGCCACAATTTCACAAGATGTGTTTTTATGAACGCCTACTTCCCACATTAAAATGATTACCAGAACATATTTAAAGTTCATTATAGCACTTTTAATTATAATGCATATACAAAATAAAACTATTTCCACGAAAATAACCACATGAACTTTTAAATTTGAATTATATTCTGTTCAAATTAAAAATTAAATATGAATTAATGATAGCAAAGCTGTTTTTTTTCACTCTCAATAGCAGAAATCATTGTTTTTTTGCCTTTGTTGACAAATATAGCTAGCAGGTTCTGCTTTGAGTAGTTCATAGAGTGTGTCATATATTGTCTTGATTGGTTCACCATGCATTTGAAAGATCTGTCTTTGGGTTTATATCCAAAAGTATCTTAAGGTGAGGCTGTAAGTGAGGGGTGAGAAAAGGTAAGCTTAAGTGGTTTTTCAGTTATGTCAACACTTTTTTTTTTGTCTAAAGAAATCTAATATTGCTTCAGTAGAACCATAAAATTTAAATTTCTTTACGTGAGGATACCAACCGTTGTTGAATATTTGTTAAGGGTGTCCTGGAATTTAATGACAACTTTTTCTATTCATTTAAAAAGTTTATCAGCTAATGCTGCTATGGTCCTGACAGATATTCAACCACTCTGATATAACCGTGTTAAGAAAATAAACTCTTATGTTTGTACTGAACCAATATTGGTTTTATTTTGGCAAAAAATGTTTTGTTATAAAAACTGCAAAAATACTGGCCTTTTCTCGTGTTCCCTAAATCCACACCTTGAGGTCATTTTGGGAAAGTGAATAATACTTTTACTTATCATCATCATATCATTACAGCCTGTGGCTTGGTCCGTTTAGTAAAACACCTTTATCTCTCTCTGTCCTTCCACCATTCTTCTTCCTTCTACACTCTCTTCCACTCCTCCTCTCACTTGCACACTTTCTGCTATTTGTTCCTTCCATCTCTTCCTTGGTTTCCCTTGAGGTTTCTTCCCTACATACTTAATATCCATTAATTTTCTTGGAATCCTTTCCCCTTCCATCCTCATTAAGTGTCCTTACCATCTCATCCTTGCTCTCAACTATCTCATGTACATTCTATACCCTATCTCTTAACCTCATTCATCGTTGAGACCCAAAACTTGAATTTGTTGATTGATTTGTGTGGGTGTTGTAATGTGTGTAACATAAATCGTGGTTGTTGTCTAAACTGGTGTCTACCATGACAGTCTTTGTTGTCCAATTATAGATGTGATGTTAGACAATCATCGTATAGTTGTCCTTTTCATAAATTTGTATTTTTCATGTGCCAAAATCTAGGGAGTCTTTTTATTTTAAACTGTGCACATCTTCACTTGACATAACTTTCAAAACAACGAAAACCCATATAATGCCCCCATTTGACTCACCCTTATTTCCCTCAACTGCCAAAATTGGTCCCACGCCTTTCAGCATACTGTATCACTCAATCGAACGACCCATATTCAAGTTGAAAAAATAAGAAAAGAGTAAAATTACTTTTGTAAGATAAGAGCTTCATAATCCTAAGAATAATGTATTTATGAAGTGTATACTAGCCATTTAAAAAGTATTTTATTTATAGTATAAAAGACAGTTATGCTTTAAAAAAATCTCCATAATGAGTGAAATCTCTTTTTTTAAAAAGTATTTATGAGTGTTATGTAACCAGTATTCAATTTGTTTTGTATTAAATTACATTTTCAAACTAGTTTGTTTAGTACAATTAGCTAAGTCGTTAAAAAATATGTGAATAAATTGTAACCAGCATTGGATTGGTTTGGTTTGGTTCTTTGATTCTTCACTTAAGACCTAAGTTTAAAAATACTTTTTTAATATCATTACATTTGATAAAATAAATTTGGTTAATTTAAAAATAAATAAATCAAGGGACCCTTTATGTATACTGGCTGTTGGCTGACATATTTTGTTACCACCCACGTTTTAGAAAACTGAAAACAACGGCAATAAAACACATTAAACTAGATTACGTGATTAAGTGGAATTTGGAACTAAGAATCAGGAACTGGAATAATAAAATCTTAATACTTAATAATTGTAACTCATTGTAAGTATCGTTTAATGAATTAAAAAGTTTGTAGAGTCACACTACTTTGTCTTCACTCATCATCACACTGGTTCATTAATTATATTTTTTATTTGGTGAACTGCCTCTTACTACCCATAAAAAAACAAACATAAAAAGCCATGAGTACACCTGTACGAGATTCGAACCCTGATATTCTTGTTATTTGTCAATACAGAATATTGATAGAGCGATGCTTTATATTATTTGCACATTGTAGTTGATTACTTCATCATCATCATCATCATCAACAACAACAACAACAACCGTTTCCAGCCTGTGGCCGGGTCAGTTTAGTAAAATCCCACCGCCTTCCTCTATGCCTTCTACCATTCCTCCTCTTTTAATTTCTTCCATTCTTCTCATTACTAAAATCTGAAATTAGACATCTGCGAACAATGTTTTTCGATTTTGAATTGACTCAAATATATTTCACTAATATCAAATCAAATCCTAGTTAAATATGCTAAAATCACCAAAACTTAAATCATTAAAGATGTGCATGCCGGTCGTCGTATGACTACATTTTCACACAGAAGCAATGAAAGTCGAGCCAACACTTGCAATATTCTAGGAAACCCGCTCACCGCTTGAGTAGAATTCTCGTTTTATCTTTTACTACGCGTCAATAACTTAACATTATTCGACATTCTTGGCATATGGGTCGATTAGATAAATATTGTTAAGCTAGGTTTGAAATGAGTACAAACTTTGAAAAAAATTAACACTGTATAGGCTTCAAACTTCCTAATGATTTCCTTCTAAAATTGGAATTAAATGTTATGTTTTACCATTGATTTAAATAAGGTTTTCTTAGGGAATCATGGTGGGTTTGGATTAATCAATATCGAATTAGACACTGTACATTCATTGGTACTTCATAATTTCTTCTGTTATGAACCATTGTGATGCTAGTGATCTAGTAGTTTTAGTCACTCTATTAGATGAAAAAAATTACACATTTAAGTTTTCACTGGACAAACTTTGTCATATGTTATCGAAAGTTCGCTGGTTATGTTTATACTTCATATTTTTCATTAATTGTAACTATATGGTTTTGGGTTTGTCAATTATAATTTCTAGCGGAGCAATCTTTTTTGTGTAAACTTAAAAAGTGTGACAATTGAATGTTTGTTCAATTTAGGTTGTTAAACTAGTCACGAGTGTGAAATTATATATATTTATTTTTAGAATTGTCTCTATTTGTATTACATCAATATTATATACATGAACATTTAGTAATAACGGGGCTAGCCTAAATGTTCTTTTAACATTTCATTGGTTTGTCTAATAAACAAATATTGGACAAAATTCAGTAGAACTGAAAGATCTAATTAGTGTTCTCCCTGTGACCTATCGAAGAGGTGCGTCGCGCCCGGCTAATCTTACTGACCAACCAAATAAAATTTAAGTTAGACCTGCTTTGCAATAGTCTAAACTGCAGAAGACAGGGAGATTGCGATTCAATCCCAGTCAGGGTGTATTAAGGGTAGTTTTTCCCTAAATGTTTTTCCACTCCTCCTACATGCAAATATAGGTACACCTCTTATAAATTCAACCTTTCTAATCCCTCACACCTTGGTGTAACTAGTACATAGGCGTACAACCCAAACAGGTATTAAAACGCGGTGCTAAAAAAAAAGTTTTTCAGTACTATATGGTACCAGTATACCAACTCCATCTGTCTGGGAACATTTTCTGTAATAAGAATTGCTAGTAAAAATTTATTTTTTACTAACAAGTGATATATAATTTGTTGACTTTTATTCGCTTTTAATAACTCAACATCCTGCCTCGGTGGCATATTTAGTTAATGCGCTAGTTTTGTGTTGTGGTAGATGGCCGAGCATGGAGAAATTGAGGTTTAAATCTCGCTCGGGTTACTTAAGCGTATAACGCGTACAGGCAATAAGGTGCTGTGTTAAAAAAAAAATTAACTCGGGGTGTATGTTCTAACACTCAACAAGTTGTGGACTAGCATCGATGATAAGAAGGGCTAAGGTGTTAACCTTATCACGTTTGGTTTTACCCATGTGGGGAGGTAACTTCAAATCTTGGCTGGGTGTATTAAGGGTTACCCACCTCCCCTAAATGGTTTATTCATCCTTCCCCCACCATTACTCAAATGTAAGTATATATTTCCTCCAAATTTTACCATCCTTATTTATAATCCAGATGCTTGTAAAATCAGCTTTTATATAAGCCTTAATATTGAAAATTGTTTCATGGTTTCACAAAATATACTTTTAAATTGCCGAATATATATTACCACTTAGGCTAGCCCTAAAAAAAAATTAGTAAAATAGTGAAAAATTAATTCACACAAAACATTTTGTCAATCTTGCAATATTAATAAAAAGTGCAGCTACTATAAATTGCACACTAACGTCAATAACATATTATATAGAAATGAACCTATTTATAGAGTGTGTTATCTTGTAATAATTAAAAACACAAACACAATTATCCCTATTCCTAAATATTTTTATGCGTGTGATGTTTGTGTTTGCAATAAATTGTGCATTTAATATTCAGTGGTATAAAGTGTTTTATTACATGTAATCAAGATTTATTTTTTAGTTGTTTTTTAGTTTTCAAGTATTTTTTTCAGAACTCAATTAGAGCTCATTATTTTTAGACCAAAATACTTAAGCTATTCCATTAAATAAATCACCTTAATTGTGTTTTTTTTCTTCAATAAATGATACTTTGGAACACCCTCATATTAAAATATTATTACTCATTGTTATTTTAAATACTATGTATTACAATTTAAGATTATCAAAATTAATTTTAAGCTAGGTATTCTTGTTTTGATTAATTCAATTTTTTTCAAAGTCGCATGTTAATTATGTGGCTCTACTGTTATTTATATTATATTTCTTGTGCAATTTTAATACACTGTACTATATTTTGTTGTGTTGTATGAATGTAAAGTGTTCCTGTATTGTTTCATACAACACATTAACATGTCAGAAACAACTGAAATTGATTAAAATAAAATACAATATAAGGAAGTTTTGTTAGTTGTGCGAATCTAAAAATTGTATTCTCTATTTTCCTTGGTCCTGAAATACTTAGCAATATAAAGAACAGCCCCATTGCTGATAATTGAAACAGTGTGTTACTAAAATAATATGATGTATCCTTCATATAACCTGTAATTTAGAAAACTTACATTCCACTATGGTAAGATAGGATCATAATGTAGTCCACCAAGTTAAGACTGCGACCTTTAAAGGTAAATGGGGAGTGTATTTTCTGTTTAAAAATATGTTAGAACGAACTGGCTTTATCTACTAGTTGAGACAGCCGGTTTGGATTACAACGTTTTTGGATGAAGCTGGTTTTTGAGAGTGATAATGTTATTTGTTTGGGAACTTCCTACGCGAATAGGTTGAACAGGGTGTCTACCATTTGGGAAAACGGGAATTAGCCGTGAATTTGGTAAATTACAACAAAAATTTTCGGAAAATGTTGTTTTACTCAAAATATGAAATATAATAATTAAATCAGTAAATAATGTTACTTCAAACTGTAGTGTTTGTTTGTTTGTAGCTGTGTAATATATTTTATAATTCCTAGTAAACAATGTTAATACAAATTTCAAACAAATGTTTATTTAAGTTTTAAATCTTATTATTAATAAAAAAGATTAGTAGAAAAATTGGGGGGGGGATTAGAATAATGTAACATACTTTTTAGTCGGGAATTTCAGGAAATGATCAGGGAAAAAGTCGGGAATTTCATTGGTCAAGTCGAGTAGACACCATGTAATGAATAATATCACATCGACAAATGAAACCCACATGGTTTTTGACTGTACATACATCACTAATAGATCAATCTGCCCAAAGTCCCTTCCTCCTCCACACCATCCGGCTATCATCTAGCGGAAAGTCGACCTCGGTGATTTTTGGGGGTAAAGTGCTCACCTCAGGACCCGATGTTTGTGGGTTCAAACCCAGCCACGGCCAACAAATTCTTCTTGAACAGTAACTTGTAGCACATTTTCTTTGAAAGGAGAAGTAAAGCCGTCAGTTCTATGTCGATTGTGGCGTGTGAAAATACCTTTCTAGTCAAAATTAATAAGCCCTATGACTCTTGCTAATAGAAATTCTCGTGTACTTATATAATCGGCCAGTTCAGAAAGTGCATATTTGATACCTCAAATTAATTATATTTTAATCTGGCAAATAAATAAAAGTTTACAACAATTTGGTCAGGTGATGTTTGCTGATAGGTTCATCAGGGGGGTAAAGCACAACTACACTCAATAAGGTGTATAACCCGAATGGGTAGTAAGACACAGTGCTAAATAAAAAAAAAACAGCTGGGGGCTTGGTGTGATTATTCCAAATTTAAGTCAAGTGTAATTCGTTTTGTGCTGATATGCCATAGAGGTTTACGTTAAATACCTCAATTAAAAACTAAAAGTTAAAATATTTTGAGCACAATTTGTCCATTGTCACTGATAATTGCTGGCTTTGATTTAAACTAGACCCCCTGCAAGATGTAAGCTCTACCAGACACAAATTAACCAAAGTAACAAAAGTAACAGAAAATATCCATCTTTAGGAGCAGTTTGCAAACTAAACATACGCAATGCACCCATCACTCTCCTTCAAACCTGTACCTACGGTGTAAAGCTCCCAGGGGTGCATTCCAACAAAATTGAATTCCTTAAGTGTTTAAATAAGCTATTAATGATTTATAAATAAATCACATCTAAATATTTGATCTAATATTAAGAATGGTTTAACATAGATGTTCACAAACTTTGTGAATGGCATACTACCCCAACAATTTCTGTAATTTGGAGTGCCACCAAATAATATTGAATATCTAGTGTATTGGTACATTTCTAATGGTGTGCAGGGATACAATAACACAGGCTGCGCTGCTGTACCGGCTATATGTGTTTGAATCAGTGTTGCCAACTCTCCAACCACGGCTTTGACTTGGTCGTAATATATTTGTAAGATTTGATGAGGTCTTCTTAAATCTTCAATTTGCTGGTTCTTTTGTTTGGCTTCTCACAGCGTACCAATGATGGTATGTGTACCACAGTGTGGGAAACGCTTGTCTAAAGCGTGACTCTCGAGAATTTCTCTGAGCAAAAGCAAAAGGGCCCACCAATTCTACTGGGAAAGGTATTTTCATATTCTTTCAGGGTTATTTTACAAGCCACAATCGACAAAGGACAAACAGCTTTACTTTCCCATCCGAATGAAGTTGTGCTACTTGATTTTTATCGGTCAATAAAATTTCGTCAATCCCGGCTAGGTTTGAACCCCACGAACATCAGGTCCTGAGGCATTCACTTTACCCGAAGACCACCGAAGTCAACCATTTCTGTTAAAAGTTGGAAAGCCCGGACGGAGAGATAATAATAAATTCTGAACTGACAAGACAAGTTACTTCTCAAGTCGATCCTACTGTAGTTTTATAGTCAACCTCTAAACAAATCAACCATAAGGATGGGAGGAGGGGGGTCCTTCAATTGATCTGTAAATGGCGCTGTCAAGGTGTGACGATTACCGATGATGGTAAACGCACCCCACCCCCTCTCCCTCTGACGACCATATGTCACACCTGTTAACCCTCTCTAAAAAAACACACACACGGCTTGCGACGCGACGTTGGCCGTCTCTTCCTTCAGTGTGTGATCTTGCGTGGACCGACGCGGTAACGTCTCCTGAAGTTCGCGTCTCTTATCTCTTACCACCCTCAACTCAACCCCCTTTCGGTGGGTCAAGACGCTGTTCGGGACGCGAAGTCAGGACTGGGCTTTAGAAGAACAACCTTCTTCTCAAGAGACTGTTTGAGGTTTGACAGTGCGAAGTTTTTTTTTTCTCTCTCACGTAGTCATCACTCAATTGTTTTCCAATTAATTTCTAACGAAGTAAACTGATCCGAAGTATTAACAGTTTAGATTTTTTTCTCTCTACACCTTCTAAGTCTGTCAACCGGAATAAACCGAAGATGTACGGAATGTTACTGGAGAGCGTCCATCATTTTCTACAGGTCAGTCAACACAATAGCTTTATATATATATATATATTCTTGCCAAATAAAAGCGTTTTTTTTTTCTCACCGATTCTTTCAGGTCATACAAATACTTTAATTACTGTAGTCGATTCGCCATAGAAGTAGTTATGTACAGTAGCCCCATAGCTTCTTTGGTGCTGACTGACAGCTCACAGCTGACGGCTTTGAAAAGTTACCAGACCAAATTATGTATCCTTACGCCGAACCATATGATCTGCAAAAAACATGTATTTAGCAGCTGTCCCTTCTGACAGTCAACATTTAGGTATATACCTAAATGTTGACTGTCAGCTGTGAGCTGTCAGTCAATTTGACTCATTACTTTAAATAACTCAATCGGAGCAAACGTTTTCAGTAGACGAATGTTCTAAGGCGTCACTCTCATGTTAAGACTGACCTGCTGAGGACAGTGATATCGAGGTTCGAACCCCAGTTGGATCTACTGAAGTCTATTTTTCTCTAAATGGTTTACCATTTTCCTTCTACGCAAATTCGGGTACTTACCTCTAAAATGCTTTTCTCATTCCTACCCCATTATGTAATTATCATATATTCGTATAACCTGAACAGGTCGCAAGACGCGGTGATAAAATAAAATTATTGAACCAACTCGAATCCGTGGACACGCAGACTAAACGTCACAATTGTTTGGTCTAGTTTTCTTAGGGAAGGAAGTTCAAGGTTTGAATCTTAACTGTGTGTACAGAGAGCTATTTAAAAAAAATCTAAATGGCTTGACCATTTATCTACATGCAACTGCGGGTACGTTTTTAAAACTTCACCTTCCTTATCCCCACTCCAATAGTGTAATCAAATTTGCAATTGGTAATTATACTTTTACTGTGGGTGCAACTTTACCTAGCACCCTTTCGATTACCAAATAAAAGGGTGAGATTTAAGGCAATAGAATCAAAAACACATCTCGTCAGGATTGAACCCAGTACTCCCTAGCGAGAGGAAATAATCCAGAACATTACACCGACTAGATTGGTCTACTATATTTAAAACGATTGGTTCACTTTATCTTCTTTCTTTTGACCCGAAACAAGGGTAGAAGAAAAGCTAATCAACGGCTGATATAGCTAGCTTAATTGTTTGGGACCTTTTGTGGTAGAGGAAGGAGGGGAAGGCGCGTGGTAGGTAACAACATAATAAAGAACTTGCCCCCTCCCAGTCCCTCTTCCTGGCAAGTGGCTAGAGTAGCTGGTCACATATGTAGAGCGGCCCGGTTCGATTCTGTGGGATAATAACGGATATATTTATTATTTTTATACAGCTTCGCCATGCTTTCCTATTATTATTATTATTATTATTATTAGCATCGCGTCTTACTACCCGTTCGGGTTATACGCACTTACGCTAATGTGTAATGGTAGGGTGATTGTGAGATGAAATGGAGGGCCTACAGTTTAACGTGGAATCCGAACCACGGTGGAAGCCTGGCATTCCCCACATTCACAAGTTGTGATTAATACACGTCTTGTCAGAGGTGAAGGAAGGGTTTGGAAATCAGATAAATCTGTGCCAGGACCGAGGATTGAACCTCGGACCCCAGCACAGAAGTCTGACACCTTACCCCCTAGACCACCAGGTCAACTTTTCCTATTATTACATATTTATATGCTAGGTGTGTGTGTTTAGTATTACGGTTCATGTTTCATAGGAAGAACTTATTCGGCAGCTAGAAAAGTGATATACGTTCACGTATTCATACGTCAAGTCATGTAATCTGCAGCTATCACTTTTAATAGATATTATCAATATCTAATACACTAATAATAAAGTAGCCCACTTCGGTGGCCGAATGGTCTAACGCGTTGTTCTCGCAGTAGACTGCTAATGATTGAGAGATCGAGCCTCGAATCTCGGTCGGGTATAAGGAGGGTGGTATTTTAAAAATTGACCCAACTCGGTAGTATAGTTAACTAACGCTCTAGTTTCGTGTTGAGCTAGACTGCCGAGGATGGAGCGATATAGGTTCGAATCTCGCTCGGGTGAACTTGGGGTGGTTTTCCCCCTAAATGGTTTTCCATTCTCGTTAAACGCAAATGCGGGTTCACTTCCTATATATTCAACCTTCACAATTCCTGACCCATTAGCGTAATTAGTACTTAAGCGTACAAACCGAACGGGTAGTAAGACGCGGTGCTAATTAAAGTCTTGGATTGCAAAATAGTTTTGGTTTTATACTGAAAAATATTGGTTTTTGGACATATTTCCTTTCTGCAGTTAGCACTTCAATTTTTTTTTAGCACTATGTCTTGCTACCCATTCGGGTTATACACTTATGTTATCTAACTACGCTAATGGGTTAGAGATGAGGAAGATTGAATTTAGAAAAAAGTGGACCCGTAATTGCATGAATAAAGTGCGAAAACATTTAAGGGAAAAAAAAAATTATATTAATAACACTATAATATTAGATGTTACACTTAATATAATGATTTAAAGACAGTTGTATTTTACTGCATGTCATAAAAACAGCACACTCATATGTAATCATTTTAATAAAATTTTGGTATCAACCTGTTTATCTTTAATCAGGCCATTGACTCTTAGAAAAAAAAAAGCAACAAAAGCTAACATAAGCACGGAATAAGTTCATCGCTCTTCAAAACCTTCGATGACGGAGAGGGACTATACTTGAGGGCTATTTTTCACGCCCAGAAAACAAACAAAAAAAAAAGATGGATTCGGTCTCTTGTTTGTTACTTAAAATACCCCGGTGCCTCTTAGATTCCATTTCGACACACCTTGGCTGAGTCGGTAGGCGTGTGTGCCTAGAGAGTTGAGGATCGCGGGTTCGATTGCCGATATGGCAGAAGAATTGGTCACTAGGGAAATATGGGTTTGCGTTTTGGTAATGGTGAATAGTTATTGGTGGTTGGAGTGTTGGATGTTGTGTTTGTTCCAGTGGCGGATCGTAGTTAAAATTAGTGGGGGTGCTGATAAGAAATTTTTTAGCCTTTGTTTTAAAATTGTGTAAACAAATGTATAAAAAGAAAATTTATTCAGGAACTTGATAAAATCTTAACAAAAAAAACATTTTTTACTTACTTTTAACTTAAATTGTTACAGTTCAAGTTTGATCTATTCATTTAAAAATGAAATCCATTCTTCTTGTTTTAATTTGCGCAAAAAGTTCAATAATTTTCTCCTTGATTTTTGGATGACATTTGAGGAAATTTTTCTCCATTGAAAGTACTGCAAGCGCCTTTAGTCTTTCTGTTAAATAAAAGAACCGAAAAAAATTTGAATCAAATAGAATAGCTGGAAGCAGAATAATAATCTAATTATACACTCTTCTAAACTTTAAGGTCTTCATAAGGTCCCCTGATGATTTTATGGAATTAGATATTTAACCTTAAAATTAAGAGTAGCTTACTTAAGGGCAAAAAGAGATTAAATTGATTTTCTCAAAATCTGCTAGAGCGATTTTTATTAAAGTTTGCTTTTATATTAATATATTTTTATAAATCCAATGGTTTCTGAGATATTGGCAAATATATTAATACAATTTTGTGAGCTTTAGTTGTAAAGAGATACTACTTAGGTTTTAAAGCAATAATTCTCCAATGTCATAGAGTAATTAAATATAAGTGATTCTCTAAAAGTTTATGTTGTTTTTCCTTAAACCTCTTAGGATAAATGTTTGTAAAATAATGATCTATATCCATCCTAGACTCAATAGTCAATATTTACATTTTTATTGGTCAAAATTTATAAATGAGGAATTTAATTGCAATGCGATGGCATGAAGATTTGCAACACCAAATAAAATGTTGAAAATTTTAACCGGAAGTTGAAATTTTAATACAAAGTGTTGACCCTAGTGGGCCCAACATTGCTCTTTTTTTATCGGTCCAAACATACAAATGAGGACATTAATTCTTTAAAAACAAAATTTAAAAATTTAAAACCGGGACTAAAAAAGTTTTACCTAAGTATAGTGCAATTTATGCTAGGGTTTGCTAGTGTATATTATTTCGTTTCACATATATTACGAGTTTTGAGTAAATATCTCCATTTTCAAACAATAGAGCGAGAAAGTCCGTGCGGAGTTCCGTACCATTTATTTATTCAAGTCTGAAAATAAAATTAATTGTTATGCTCTTTGGTGGACAGAGATACTCCTCTTTTCTCAATAATTTGGTAACATTGTATATTATTTCATTTAGTCTCTTTTAAGGATGGTTTCTGTAACAGTATATATTATTTTGTTTCACAAATTTTATGATTAAACCGAGAGAAAGTCCATGCGGCGCACCGTACCATTTATTTTCCTTTAAATGTTAACAAATTTAAATTTATGATTCTTTTTACTTTTATTATTTCCATATTCTTGTAAAATTAGTACATAATAAATTTAACCTATTTAATATCTAAATCTTATCATATCTTAATTCAGATGTGCCATTTTTCTTTCTTTGTGTATTTGATACATACACTTTGCTAACCCTGAAAGATAACAGTATTCTTACCTTAACATATTACACTATGACCTTATCTTATAAGCTACGGCATGGTGGAATCTTGAAAGGTAGACTTACTACTTTTCAGAGTAAACGAAGATTACGCTGTTTACTGATCCGTTAAAAATAGATTGTACAATATGAAGTTTATTGAAAATTGCATTTATTTTAAAACTCTTTCGTCTCAAAAATTACTTTTGTATGTAGATTCTACTTGGGAGTGAGAGAGGTACGTCTTCCACCCTTGTAGCTAAGAGGTTGGGGTAGCCACCACAATTAAGAAACAGTTTATCATAATAAACACCTCAATATACTCAGTCAGATTATTGTCGGTATACATGGTGGGACCGAAACAATTGAATGATTAGTAATTTGGAAATTAACACTTTAATAGAAAAGTAAATGTTCCCTAAATAAATAAAATCAATATTTATGGTACACTTTTTGAAGGTAATGTCTCTCTAGATGAGCTCCAACGGACGTCAGTACAACCTCAACACGTTGTCCATCACTTTCCTCGGCATAGATCGTATAATTGTTTCCGGCCTACCTTATACAACTTAAAACAAATGGTACGGTGCACTGTACAGACATTTTAGCTTCTTTACCCAAAATTTGAGACATTTATTTAAAGCTCGCAGAATCTATGACGATGATTATATTATTATTATGATTATTATTATTATCACCGTGTCTTACTATCCGTTCGGGTTGTACGCACTTACACTAATGTGTAATGGTATAGTGTGATTACGAGATGAAATGGAGGATCTACAGTTTAACGTGGGATCCGAATCACAGTGGAGGCCTGGCATTCCACACATTCACAAGTTGTGATTGTGAGAAGAAATAATATATATTGTTATAGAATCATAATGGAAAAAAAATCGCTAAAAAGCATCAATGAAATATTATACGCTGTTGCAGAAACATATTGAGGAAAAAGGAACATCTCCGTTCACCAAGAGAATAGCAATCAACTGCCCCTATTTCTAAGACCTCTATTTAAAACCTATTTGCTTACAGTTTATAAACTATTGGTTTTATAAAAAAAAATACTTCAATTAAAAGTTTTGTATTTTTTAATAATCCTACAATTTTTCAATATCCAATTATTCTTTATCTCAAAGATTTGAGCAGATTTGATCAAAATTAGATACTCCCGCTCATGTAAGGTACTCTGTAAGTTGTTTTCCAAGAAAAATGAGATCCACCATTTTGTTTAGAATGTTAAACAGTGCCCAGAAAAAAAAAATCTCATGGTGTCAGCCCTCAATATATCCGCACTGACCTAGCGGCCGATGTCTGTTGACGAAGATAATGCAAACTTCCGTGGATAGAGGGTGTTAAACGGTAAGAACAACGAGTCATCCAGTCGTTAATCACAGATATTTTTTTAGACCTGAGCTGCTTTTTTTTTTCATTCAAGTATCTCCCCATTGGTCCGAACGAGGCTTAGTTTGACCCAGTTACAGACCAACCACTTCACAGAAAATATGGAGGCACCAGGGATCAAACCCGGAACCTATGGGATCTGTAGCTAGGAACTCTGATTACAAGAGCACAGAGGTAGTCAAACAGTGTCTAAATAAGAATTTTAATCTAAATACTTAGCGTCGGTTTCAAGAAAACGGATCCCCTCCAACC
>CABFVZ010000267.1:349605-408497 GCA_902151445.1 Timema monikensis | reverse complement strand
CTCTTTCTGACCGTAAGTAAACTAAACTTCAGTCTTAGGGTCTCATTCCAAAAACCCTTTATGGGAACCTTATAAAAACCCTAGATATCACGCTCTATCCTTTTGGCTCTAGATTTATACAGGCAGACAGACAGCATCACGAAAACAACTTTATTTCGGGTTCATGGGTTCATGAAACGTCGACATACAAAAAATAAATCAAGTCAGATTTTCTTTTTAATATCAAAATTAGAGATAGGTTGAATCCTAATTTTCTCGAGTACAAATCTTAAATTTTCTTTTGAATCACAACTCCAAATTCTAATCCTCAAAGCTTTAAAAATATATAAATTTTAGTTAAAGTGAACGTATTCAATATTGAATTTAAAACAAGTTGTTTAAGGCCAACGACAAATACTATTTGGTTTGTCATGTCTATTACGTCACAGAAAATAGAGATTAGGTTTTTATAAAGTAAATTAACAATGTTAATATAATTTGGATATTTTTGGTAATTTTGTTAGCCTCACAATTAAAAAAAATCAAGTCAAAGTATTTATGATAGTTGTATTAAAGCTACTTTTTTTGAAGGATTTTTTTACAAATTTTGACTTTCTCGAATACAATGAGATTTTTTTTAGCACCGTGTCTTACTACCCGTTTGGGTTATACGCCTATGTACAATAATGGGTTAGAGATTAGGAAGGTTTTACTGAGAGGAAACTCACCCGCATTTGCGTGGAGGTAAAGTGGAAAACCATTTAGGAAAAACCACCCTCAGCGCACCCGACCGTGATCGAACCTCGATCTTCCCGTATTCGGCAGTCTAGTCCAACATGAGAGTAGCGCGTTAGACCACGCTGCCACCGAAGCGGGAAGGAAAGGGATTAGCGTCCCTTCTCTAATTACAATACTTACTCTTTCCGAGGGTTCACGAGAAAGTTAAAATGAAATCAATAAGAAAGTGTCGGCACAGCAACTAAACACCCGATGGGCCCCTCCCCCCCGTCAGATACGGACTTGCCAAAACGAGCACGTGGAGGTTTTGCTAATCTCGCCGCGTTTTTTCTTTTTTTTAATATTCTGCACGAACATGAGGGGTTCCCCTTTTGGCTACACTTCATCGGCGCTAAATGTCTCCTTTTCTATCTCTACGGTCGACCCTTGCATCCAGATGAGCTTACTCTTAGAGGATCTCATTCTCACATCTCAAACTCGCTACCCCCCTCCCCCTCCATATTCCACGCCCATCTTCCTCCACAAAGTTCATTATATAAAGTCCAACTTTAATAAGAAAGGTATTTTTATCAAATACTACAAACTTTATTTGTGCTGTCAAACTTGATTATATTTTAGTTAATTATTAGGATTATTTTAATAGTATTAATTATATCCATCAAAATTGACAAGCTTCATATTATGTTACTTGACTTATGAATAGGCAAAATTAATTTTAGTAACCTTTCTAGCTGTCAGTTATGTCAAATTGTAAGAAAATTGGATTATAACTATTGGTCCTCAAAGCGAAGGGAGGACTCGTCTTGATTCGAGTATCCAAATCGTTGGTGTCCCCGCGTACTAAATGTCAGCAATCAGCATCCTCTAATCTGGTTTGCCGGTATCTAAGAGGTCAGCGTTTGAATCCTGGCCGGGCCTAATGCGATGGGTTCAACATACAGTAAAATGATCTCCCACTTTACTTCCACGAAAATGTCAACACATTCCCTTAAAATTTTATCTTATTAATCCTTACCCCAGCAATATAATTAAATGTGAAAATATTCCGGATGGTTAGTAAGAGATGGTAAAAAAAAAACTTGTGTCATTATTATGACTAAAGTCGGAATAGAAGAGGACGTGAGAAAAGGTTTGCGTTTTTGCAGGTTTTTTTTTATGGCAAAATATTTCACTTATAAGTTTACTTAAGAACAAAGTCCTATATCATAAAACACAAGGCCTATACATTTTGGAAATAGTTTCTCGTTCACAGTTGTTTCATCCACAATAGTCCACGATTTTCAACATTTAATTTTGTTAACACTGCATCTTACTAACCGTTTGGGTTATAGCCTACTTTTAAGATTTGATTATTTTACTAGGAAATCATTAATATAGACTTGATTAAATAACTTTTATTTTAAAATAAAGATTATAATAACCACTCAAACGTGATTTATAGAACTTTATTAGGGCTTTTCTAATACATCGTTAAACAAATTATTATTTATATAGAAATGAAAATATGAGAGATAGTTCCCAAACAAAAAAGAACAAATTTTAAACACAAGAGAACATTTTCTTTTTCAAACAACAAAAATGTTATAAATATTTCAAAGATCGAACGAATACCCTTAAGGTGGGATGAACTGAAATAACGTGAATTTAGGTCAATATAACCAGATTTCACTACGAATAACCATCTGGATAGGCTTTTTCCCCTACCAGAATTACACTAATAATAAGTTATGGTAGGAAAATAGTAAAGTTTCAAAAACTTTGACTTCGCTTTGGCTTCAATTCGATGGTAAAATTCCGGATGAAAAAAAAAAAATTAAAAGCGCACATCTATGTGTTTTTATCCCTGCTGTTATTTTCATCACAAATTAGTGTTCGCTTTTAAAAAAAATCCAAAATAATTAAATTACATTTTGTAATAATAGCTTAATTTATTATTTTAAGAAGTATATTAATTATGTTTGAAATATAGCATTGGTTATATTATATCTAAAACATTTTTGTTTTGTTTACATAGTTATGCAAAGTTTAATATTTTTATCCAACATTAAACTTTTTTTAAATAAATATTCGAGCTTTGATTCGACTTTAGGAATACTTCATATTATTCGATTCGACCTCGCTTCGAATTGAAAATGTGGACTTCGTACTACCCTAATCAAAATAGTCCTTTCAGAAGGTTATTCATAATAAAGTCGGGCTATATGTACTGAAGAAAGGTTAATTCGATATATTTTTTTTTAAATTGCAAAAAATAACAACTTCATCTTGCCTTAAATTAGCGTTTCTTCTCATCCCACCTTAAAGAGATGACGATATTTCGTTGTCTACGGTATTAAATCGTCATCTCGCAAATCAATTAGGTCGTGTTCTTCCAGGGGTGAGAATTTCAGCTGACTCTTTAGATCCTCCGAAGAAGAGTCCGTGTTTAATATCTTAAAGCGACCGATAGGCCGACGACACCCGCAGGTTTTGTCGGATCCGACCGCCAGCGACTCGCTCGCCCAAATCAGCGTGTAACTCACGACGGCTATGAGGGCGATGTAGATACACACCAGAAGCACGCACGCTGACAGTAAGAAGAGGGTAGACCCGGTGAGAATACGGTCAAAGTCTACGGCCTTGAAACAGTAGTAGAGGCAAGGTAGAAGATTGAGGCTCACAAAGAGGTTCAGACCGATCGCCAAGATGGTATTCATCGACAACATTCCGAAAAAAAAAGTAAAAAAAGAAGTTTGCTTCGGTTTTTAACCTGAAAAGTACAGTTAGTATATTTAATATATTATATATCATGCATTCTCTGATCTGACTTATTGTAACAGTACACTACTTACCGATTAACTTAATTCTAGACCAGACACACTACCAACATTTCCACAACTATAACATTTTATTTGGTCAGGAATCGAACCCTAAACCATCAATCCAATTTAATGGCTAGCTACCGATTGAGCCAAAGTGTCGGAAACAAAAACACCAGCTACTACATTATTTATAATAATAATAATAATAATAATAATAATAATAATAAACTCTTCACATCTTCACAATTTTCGGGTTGACACACATACGCGCGCGCGCGCGCGCACACACACACACACATACATACACATATATAGGTAATACAAATGGTCATTCTAAATTTTAATAAAACTTTAGTGGTAAGCTAAACAAAACCACAGCAGAGGGAGAAACAAAGACTCATAAATGCCCGTGACATCGTGTAAATAATCTAGGTTATTTTATTTATCTGACTTACTATAATTTTTTGTATGATTAATAAATCTCAGAGATACGTCGCGTACCCCCTTGAAAACCTTCACGCACCCTTGGGGGTACATGCACTACAGTTTGAAAAACACAGCTTTTGAACATTTTAATTTATAACTGTCAAAAAAGGTTTAAATTACGTGTAGATGGAAATATTTAAGCAATGCAGGCTTATTTGGCGAGGAAGTATCAATCGCTGTCAGACCATGGTCTGTGTCATTTTCTGGGACTACTTTTATATTCTGTCTAGGCTTATACTCCCTTTCGCCTTTTACCTATAACCAGCCTTTGTCATTTTCGATTTAGAAAAATGAGAGTAAATAAAACCATGCAACTTCTTATCTCAAGGTAAAAAGGAAAACTCACTGCTAGTTCTCAAATATATTAACAGTTTCTGTTGTGAGACTATTAAAAAATTACTGTATTTGTTAGAGGAAGGCTAAATCTAGAACCCTCTGTCATCAAACCTATACTCATGGCTCCGTAAATATGATTACAATTTTTTTTTAGAATAACATAGTGCCATATGTTCACAATTTTTTTTCTATTAATAAAACTCAAACTGTAAAGGGAAAAAATAACCCTATTGGAATCTTTAAACTTCATTTTGAAGAGAACCATATTTTGAAGTAAAGCATCATAGAATTAACTAGCGCGTTAGAGTTGAACGTCTGTGAGGCAATTTATCGCTTACTTAGGTGGCTCCCTTAACAAACCTGTATAAATCAGTCAGTAAAACTATATGAAAACTATCTAGCTATAATCAGAAATTTAAAACATGATTTCAAGACTTGTGGTATAGTCAATTCTTTTATAAATAAGTTAATAGTTTTTTAAAAATTTTCGTACCCAGCTACCCTTTCGTAATACACGCATTTGATTAAACTAATCTAGTGAGTATTAAGAAAGTATAATTTTAGTTGAAATGTACTCACATTTGCGTGGAGAAACCATTTAAGAAATACTTCTCTTAATACACCCAGCCGGGTTTATAACCTAAACTGGTGCGGACTTCAAGCGAATCAAAATTACTGAATACCATCTTCAATAAAAGCGAAATTATCGATTAAATTTGGATCTCTACAATTACACAACTATATTACTGTACATTATGTGTAAAACCAAATTTGGAAGAACTACCAAAGTTTTATATCAAGCTGAGATGCACGAATATTGTTATTAAAAAACTGGCACATTTTTATCATTCGGCAATAAAATAACTCATAGTCATCTTAACACTATCAGGGTTAGTAAAAATATTATTACCTTAAATAGTAAAAGTATTCCTAATATTATATTAAGTTGGTATAAGAGATCAAATTTTTCGTTTAAATGGTTGATTTAGACTAAGTGTGTAAACAGCAAAGTTTAATATTTACAACAATTGGCTTTTATCTTATCATATGTACCAATTACATGCGTAAAATAAATTATCCTTTTATATAACGTAATTTAAATATAAATCAATTATTGTAGTCACTTTTAACTTACTTATGCGTACAGAGTTTAAAACACTAATGTGGCATTAAAAAAAATTGAACTTCGTATTTTTTTAAAAACAATTATTCACGACAGCTAGAAGCATTTCTAGATCTACTTTCATGTATTTTTATGTCAACTCCTGTAATATTCGAACATCTCTTTTGATAGTGATATCAATATCTATTAAACAACACTAATAAAATAGTAATATGTTACCAATGTTGGTTGTAATTTTATTTCTAGTTCTGAAGTTTAGAGCCCACTATTTTTGAAATATTGAGATAGTTAGTAAATCGATGGGCTCAAAATGGATACCTAGGGAGTGTTTTTATACAATAAATAATATTGTATGAATGTTTTGATTAAAAAATAATAATATTAGGGTGGTTTACTGCAGAGGGACTTTTTTTAAATTGCTCTTAAAATTATGTTTAAAGCTCAATCTAAAGAAAGTTTCATATTAGTAGAAAATATATGTTTGTTATTCTAAGTAACACTTACATAACCGTAGTTTTAACTAATCAAAGATTTTTTAAAAAAAATTCTGTCCCAAATTATTTTTATTATTTATTAGGGGTATTCGAAACTTCAACTTGGCTTCGAGAAAAACATCAGCTTGGTCTTTGTTTTGAAAAAATTCCGGCTTTGACATTATTACAAAGTTTCGCCAGTAAATAGATGGACAGCTAAAATACTCAATTTATGATCAATTATTTATATTACAAACAATTTGTATAATTTAAAGCATTTTAAAATAATTTTAGTTTATAATGTTATGCAAATAAACATAAGATTTGTTTCAAGCATAAAATCAATAATAAAAAAATTCAAACTTTGGGAATAATTTATATTCGTTTAGAGTTCGCTTGGCATTGAAAAAGTGAACTTTGCTCACCCCTATTAGCTACGTTTGTGTCCTACCATTTATTTTTAACTAGCAGGAGTACCCGGCGTTACCTCGGGATTGCTACCCCTGGCAAAGCTTTTCTTTGTTTCAAACAGATAGAACAAACTCTTAATTTTATTTATTACCACCCAATTTTTAACTAATCTAAAATTATATAATCCAAATTTTAAAATTCTGGTGTCGAGGTTTACATGTTCGTGCATAGGTGCTACTAATTATACCTATAAACCTATATATCTATTTATTTATTTATCTATCTATCCATCTATTTATCTACGGATCTAGTTATCTATCTATCTATCTATCTATCTATCTATCTATAAGATTATATTAATACAAACAGTTAGATCCAAGTGAGCGTTGGCGTGTTTGACTTTCGTTTTAAAGCTGTTTTTTTTCCATCTCAAACGATAGAAAAAAATATACAAGAAACAGTTCTACATTAATTTAATACGATAATAATAAAAAAAAGACAATCATCGTCCTTGTGAATCAAAGTGACCGTCGGATCCTAGGTAATATCGTCCTCCATGACCTAGGCCTAGGGCCGAATTTAATCCTTTATGGAACATTACCCCTCCTCTCCCCAACCCTCTACACTAGAAGGTTGATTAAGTGGCCGTAATCACGATGCACTCGCCTTAATGACCACCTCAAGGTGAGACCCGATTGTCTTTTGTTCCGTGGTACGTACTCTGTACAACTTCCGGTGACCACCACACGCGCCCACGACGGCCATTGTTTCTCGCACGTCACCGGCCCAATGCCAAGGTCATTCGTGGACACGATACTAATTAGGAATTATTAATAATAACCCATTACTACTATAGTTAGTTTGAAATGGAGAAATTGCCGGCCCCTGGACTGAGGAAGTTAGAGTGGTCGACTACAAATCTAGGGAACCTGGTTCAATTCCAGGTGATTTTGAAGAAAGATAGATATGCCTATGTCTAATATTTTTATCTCGGTTTAGTCCTATTGTCGTACTAATAATGATAATGACGTGTCTTGGCTACATAACTCATAACCGTATTTGTTTAAAGATTAGCCAGTACTAATGTACCGTTGTCCAGGGGACGCTCAAATGTACTAATCAACGAAGTAAATTATTATTATTATTACTATTATCATCTATTGTCACATATCTATAAAAAAAAGGGGGCAAAAACAAATGTTTGTAATTATATACCAATTTCTCTATTAAATACTTTCTCTAAAGTATTCGAGAAAATAATTCATGAGCATACTTTCCACCACCTAAAGAACAGACTCTCCGATAAACAACATGGCTTTATAAAAAATAAATCTACTGTTACAAATTTAGTAGAGTTTCTGGGACATGTTGCCCCTCATGTCTCTCTACCCAAGGCCAAGTTGATACTATCTATTTTGATCAAAGTAAGGCTTTTCACTTATGTCAACATAGTATTATTCTCTCTAAACTTGGTAATTTTGGCCTATCCTATTGATATGAAAATTGATTTAGCAGTTATTTACAAGAAATATCATTAAATTAAATTATCCCTCCTCCAACACATTTTTAGATCCTTGTGGTATTCCTAAAGGTTCTTATCAAGGTCCTTTTCTCTTTAATGTGTTCATATTGAAGATATGGGCAAATATTTAACCTCATCTAGCTATTTACTCTTTGCGGATGATGTGAAATTATTTAAAATTATCACATCAACAACGGATTGTATAGACTTACAAAACGACATAAATGGTATTTTACAATGGTATTTTGATAATTGAATGTCTATTAATAAATCCAAGACCAAATCTATATCTTTCACTAGGAAAACTAATCCAACATTTTTTATTTATAATTTGGACAGTGATAGCATAGTTTGTTCTATTTATATAAATAATCTAGGTGTTATTTTGAACAATAAATTCCACCTCACTATCATGTTGATCATATTATATCCCGATCATTGAAATTACTTGGACTTATTAAATGTATTACCTCATCATTTAAGAAAGTTGACTGTTTTTTTATATATATGTACTATTGCCTGGTTAGATCCAAGCTAGAATATGATAATGTTGCTTGGAATTCCATCACCTTAACTGACTCTCAGGCTAGAAAACGTTCGGAAAAATTTGTCACTGCGTTCTTTGATAAATGTTTGTCATTTATCATTAGTATGTCCTATTTTTTTTATAATTATTCAACAGTATTTATAATTATTTAGCTACTATTGATTATTTAATTGTGTTATTATACGTGCTTTTATGGTACCCGTGTACTTTTCAGTACTGGCCTGTTATAGGTCTTACGACTGTTGGCCAGCACTATAATAAAGGAAATTGAAATTGAAAATTATTAGCACCGCTTCTTACTACCCGTCCGGGTTATATGCTTGTATTAATCACACTAATGCTCTTAGGTATGAGGAAGGTTATATTTAGATGAAGTGTACCCGTATTTGCATGGAGGGAGAGTCTAAAACCATGTTAGAAAAATCAGCCTCAGTACACCCGACCAGATTCGATCTCTCCGTCATCGGTCTAGTCTACTGCGGGAATGGTGCGTTAGACAATCTGGCCCCCGAAGAGGGTAAGGGGGTTAATTGATTTATCACTCCAGATTTGATTTTTTTTATTTTTTTTTAATGCTGCGAGTCAGTGTAAGCTCTTTTTTTTTTTTTAACCATGTCTTACCACACGTCTGGGCTATTCAGGTTTAATTGCGCAAATGGGGTAGGGATGAGGAAGGTAGAACTGAGAGGATTCGTAACCTCATTTGCGTGGAGGATGTGTGGGAATTTATTTAAAAAAATAACATTTCAATATATCTGGCCGGGATTGATTCTATTCCCGACCTCCCGACGATCGGAAAACCAGATTGGATGAGTTTGACGTATATACCTCGCGCCCACTTAACGATTAAGGTAACTATAGCATAAAATTACTCATTTTCAACATACATATATAAATGTATATCAGCACACGACTTACAAACTAAATTAACTCTAGAAAATACTAAACCCCGCAGGGCCCTGACTTTTATTCCATCCTTGTGAAAAGGCAAACCTCAGTTTTACAGACAATTAATCTATCAGGCTGTAGCGGTAATTTAACACGGACGCTAATAATGTTGGTACCAATGTCTTCGTCTCCAGTTGGAGTATGGCGAGGAGATATGGAGGGAGATATTGGAGAGGGCCGGCTGCAAATACACCGTGTTCAACACCCACCAGATATACCCCGACAATCTGGTACCGAACCTGGCCGCCGCTAGCGTTGAGGTCACCGGACCAGGCGCCACAGCGGAGCAGTTCATGGAGTTCTTCGGGCGTTGCTTCGTCCGCTTCTTCAGCAACTTCGGGTGAGTCCCAAGGAGGTGAAGGAGGGAACGTGACGTCATAGACTTGCCAACATCCTTTTTTGATTAATACTTTCTTTACAGTTTACAGGAATACATTATAGCTCATTTTGTATTTAAAGTTGACGAAAGGCATTTTTTATTCAAATAAACCAATCCTTCCCAATCTGTGAGAACAGGATAAGGAAGATTAAGTTTAAGTAAAAAGAGCCCGTTCGAAATTTTGAATCCCACTTTGAATCTTGCAAGAATTTATATTAGATTTGGAACAAATTGGAAATTAAAATAAATAGTACGGTGTACCATACAAACTTTCGCTCTCTTTACTGTTAAGAGATATATATATATATATTTACTAATAGCTTGTAAGATTTATGAAAATAAATAATATAAACTGTTGCAAACACAATCCTTCAAAGAACCTTCATGAAATAATATATAATGTTACAGAAACATTGAACAAAAAGGAACATCTCTGTCCACCAAAGAGCGTAAGACGCAATTTCATTTTCAGAATTAAATAAAGAATATAAATATTGGCTTACAGCTAATAAAATATTGATTTTTTAAATATATTTCAAGTGAAAGTGTTTTATCTGTAATATTATTACAACTTTACAGTGGTAAATTATTTAGTATTTCAAATAGTTAAAGATATATGATTAAAATTAGAGATTTCTTCGCATGTAAAGTACCCTTAAATTCATTTTCATGGGAAAACCAGAATTTCCATTTTGTTTACATTGTTAAACCATGCCTAAATACAAAATTTACCAAGAATACTTTGAGTGGATTTTTGCCCTTAGGTAAACTACCCTTAATTTGAGGGTTAACTATCTAATCCCAAAAACACCACCGGTAATTTTCATGAAGACCTTAGATACCAAGTCTTAGCTTATTTAGCCCAAGATAGGGATAGGATGTAAAGAGAGGAACTGGATAGAACTAGCTTAAGATAGGGAGAGTGTAATGTGTGATGAGAGGAACTGGATAGAACTAGCTCAAGACAGAGATAGAGTGCAATGTGTGATGAGGTGGACTGGATAGAACTAGCTTAAGATAGAGATAGGATGTATTGAGGTGGACTGGATAGAATTAGATCAAGATAGGGATAGGGTGTAATGAGGTGGATGAGATAGAACTAGCTCAAGATAGAGATAGGATGTAATTAGGTTAACTAGATAGAACTATCTCAAGACAGAGAAAGGTGGCGTATTTTTTGTAAGTGCAGCAATGAATTTTCAAGTTCTTAATGCCATAGAGTAATAAGATAAATAATGTATACTCACATCTCCAGTTTAAGGTGTAATGGAATGGAACGCGAGGAAAGAGAAGAATTTTTTCAGTCTTTATGGCAAAACTTTTTTTTGGGACAAAATAAATATAATATTGCTCCAAAACAAACATATAATTTAATTTAATTCACATGATGACCTCAAAAATTTCTTGAATATCTGTCAAGAGTGTTCTGGAGAATTTACTGATAACTTTTTCCCTTCATTTAAAAAGTTTGTTAGAAATGCCACCATTCTCATGACATATATTCAGGAACTGTTGATATCACAATGTGAAGAAAATTAAACTATATGTTTGTACTGGAGCAATATTTTATTAATTAAAAAAAAAAAAGTTTTGCCATAAAACTTCAAAAAAACACTGCCCTTTTCTTGCGCACCTTCCATCTCACCTTAAGGCATGTGTATTTCCTTACCTCCCGGGTTAACACCCTTTAGGGCTAAAGGTAATAACGGGCCGGTGTTTTTGCGCAGTTATGACCAGACCATCAAGGCCACGGGACGATATTTCTCCGACTTCTTGCAGAGTGTGGACAACATCCATCTGCAGATGAGGTTCACCTACCCCAAGATGAAGAGCCCTTCCATGTACATCACCCACGTGGACCCGGAGGGTGTGGTCTTGGTATACCGCAGCACGCGACAAGGTTTCATTCAATACTTTATGGGTAAACGCTTTTATTAATTAATTAATTAATCAGCATAGTCTTTAAGATGTGATATTAGAGGGGGATGCAAGAAAAGGCCAGTAATTTTGCATTTTTTTAAATGGCAAACAAATTTTTTGGCCAAAATAAATAAAATATTGCTTCAGTACAAACGTAATATTATTTTATTCACATGGCGAACTCAAAATTTCTTGAATATTTTCTCAAGTATGTCCTGAAATTACTGGCATCTTTTTCTCTTAATTTAAAATATTGCTATGCTCACGATGGATATTCAACAACTGTTGATATCACCATGTGAAGAAAATTAAATTCTATGTTGGTACTGAAGCAATATTTTATTTATTTTGGACAATAAAATGTTTTGCTATAAAAACTGCAAAAAACAAAAACATAACACGGAAATTTTCTCACGTCTCCTTCCATCCCACCTTAAGTTTATCATTTACCGACAAAAGTACCCGGATTTGCCCGGGGTAACCACGCAATGCATTGCGTAGCTACCCCGGGCAACGCTTTTCTTTGTTTCAAACAAATAAGGAAAAAAACTTCATTTTATTTCTACCGACACAGTTTTTAATAAATTTAAAACCAGCTTCGTTGGTCGTATGGTCTACTCTAAGGCATCACTCTCGAAGTAGACAAACACTTTATTCTATTAATATAGATAGATACGTGCCTGCTATGGAGAAGAGAAGTACTCATGAAGTGTAAAGAAGTGTTATAAAGGGAATTTTTCTTATATATGCGGCAAAAACTGATACATTGGATGTAAGAAAGACAAAAAAAAAAAAAAAAATGAATGGGAATAAAAGTTTTTGAGTATCATTATGGCTGTCACGAGGAGAAAAAAAAGCTTAGTAATGAAGTGGTCCGGGCAAGATTTGGGGAACAGGGAATACATGAGATAATAGAGGAAGCAAGGATGAGATATATTGGTCCTAAATGCTCATGACAGATATCCAAAACAACTGTTGAGCTCAATATGTGAAGAAAATTAAACTCCAGTGTTTCATCTGGGAAATTATTTGATTAATTTCTGATCAACAAATATTTTCATATACAAATTGGGAAAACACTGATCTTTTCTCGCGTCCCCTACACTCCTACTTTAAAGCACGTTTATTTCTTTATATATATATCACAGGAAAAGTTCCAATGGTCATGATATTATCTCCAAGCCCTCCCTATTCGAATGTTTGGTTGAATTGCTTTCCCCTCCATTTGGTAAATTGCTCCTGTGAGCTCGCCTGCGCGTGTTACTTCCACTTGAGCTAGTCTCACGAGCCCCTGAAAGTAGTTGCGGCGGAGCCAATGGCTCGGTAGGGAGACTTTAGTCCGTGGTTCCATACCCTTCAAAAGATACCACTTATATGTTTATATTAAGGATTTTATTACCTTCAATAGACAACAATTATCCTTTTATATAATTTATTTTGTTCCTTATAAAAATACCAATCACTTTTCTATATAATTTATTTCGTTTCTTATAAAGATACCAATCAATCTTCTATATAATTTATTTCGTTTCTTATAAAGATACCAATCACTCTTTTATATAATTTAACTTGTTTCTTATAAAGATACTAATTACCCTTCTATATAATTTATTTATTTCCTTATAAAGATACCAATAACCTTTATATATAATTTATCTGGTTTCTTATAAATAAAGATATCAATTACCTTTATATATAATTTATTTTGTTCCTTATAAAGATACCAATCACTCTTCTATATATTTTAATTTGTTTCTTATAAAGCTATCGATTTAAAAATCCCGATTTTTAAGATGATGTATATTTTAGGAAGTGTATAGTTTATTTTTTAAGCTTTAGTTTAAACTTATGGTAATTCAAGTACTATCCTCAAGATACTCTTATATAAATGCTTATACAAACATTTATTCTTTACTGAATGTTTATACCATAATTCACACAATCCTGCCAAATATGTTGCGTTTGCTAAAGGTGCTTTATTCAGTTATTAAGATTAATACTTAATTGCACCGGTTTAGTTTAAAATAGCTTTTGTTTTAACTCCTTATCTTAGTAGTCTAGTTATTCTAGTTAGTTAAGTGTATTGAATTACATTCTTTGAATGGTTGAAAGGTATATAATTGGAAGAATCAGAGTTATCTTCTCGCAGTGATAACTAACAAACTATTTTCAGAAGGACATCTACAAATCATCAATATACTATAAAGCCACATGGCTGACTCACTGACTCACTGACTCACTGACATTAATGTTTACCCACTTCCAGATGAGATATAATCATATAAACTTGAAATTTGGCAAACTTATAGATTATAGCCTGTAACCGACGGGAAAATTCCAAAAAGTTAAAAATTTTAATTTTTAACCCCAGAAAAAAAAAGTTCAAAATGGTGGAGCAACTTTAAAGTCAGTGCGGACCTTTCTATGGAGGCCTCTTGTGGCTAAACGGTAAGGCCTATCGAAAAACAAATTGCACCAGAGCTAGATTTTTTGATTTTAGGTAAATTTGGCCTATTTTCCACACATTTTTTAATTTTCTGACACACTTATGGGACAGCTAGAATCATAAAATTGTAAATATAAATCAACGTTCAAAATAACGCTGGAATTACATTAGTTTACACTCACTGGGGGTTTGGGGGCGGAGCCCACAACGAGAAAAACCAGTAAGTTTTAATAGAGAATGGAACCGTTAATGATTTTAAATTTAGCTCACTGATAACATATATTTAAGTTTTAACTTTATTTTGGTTTTGATAAACTTGGAGCAAATAAGGAAGATAATTCATTTACAGACTAATTGTTTCTTGACAGTGATTTTAATGACTATCTTTAGTTAACAATGTAACAGTTTGCTAACGCCAAATCCAACTGGTCATCACCCACTTCTATGGCCGCGTGGTCTAACGCGCTACTCTCTCAATATACTAGACTGCCAACGACATAGAGACCTAGGTTCGAATTTTGGTTGGTTGTACTGTTGATGGTTTTTACAAAATTGTTTTCCATTTTCCCTCAACGCAAATGTGGGTACACCTCTTATTAATATAACCTCCCTAATTTCTTAAATAATTAAGCGTAATTAGTACATAAGTGTATAACACGAGCGGGTAGTAGGACGCAGGACCAAACAAAAATAAACTGGTTATCACAGACAATTATCTAGGGTAAAAAAAATAGTAATTTACAAATAGATCTGTTTTAAATCAGCTCAAAATGAACCTGCTTTAATGACCGCATGGTCTAAGACGTTACTCTCGTGTTAGACTAGACTGCCAATGGCAGGGAGATTGGGACTGGAGTTTCGGTTGGATATGTGAGTTTTTCAAAATTGTTTTCTAATCTCCCTCTACGTAAATGCGGGTACACTCCAATCAAATTCAAACTTTGTCATCGCGTAATTAATTAGCGTAATTAGTACACAATAATGCTTATAATTTGAACAAGTAGTAAGACGCAGGGATAAAGAAAAATTTCGAAATGAAAATGATTTAATAAAATATAAATATCAACGACATAAGAAGCAATTGGTCACCATATGCAGGGGAAATCTCACTAAATCAACTTTCTTGCCAGACTTCTAGAATATCTTCACTCATATGTCTGTTCATCTTGTTCTAAAGGCTATTGCTCACTCTATAAAGTGTTCTGTCCACAGGCCAGATATACCATATAGCAGAGGAGCTGTACAACACATATTGTTCACTACAGAATGTTCTGTCTTCAGGCCAGCTGTACCAGATAGCAGAGGAGCTATACAACACCCAGTTGGCCATCAAGGTCTTGGAAGAGAACACGTCCGCCCCTGGTTCCCGTAAGGTCCTGGTCAAGTTCCGCCTCGATTTCGACAATCGGGAGTTCGTGTTCTCAAAGACGGCCAGCAGGAGTAACTTGGAGAGGTTGGAGCTCCCCCCAGTCTCGTGTTCTGTCCTCATGAAGATGTTCCCCTTCGGTCTGGTCTACAACAAGGACATGAAGGTGTTGGCCGTGGGGGAGAAGCTACTGCAGGTAGGCATACGTGGGGACTTTAGGTTTAGACCAGGGGTCGACAAACCAGTCGATGGTCGCTCTTGCGGAAATTTTCAGTCGACCTTGATTGAAAATTTATTAAATATTTGGGGAAACCATAAAGTGTGCATCTTGAGCGTGTTTTTCTACTTGTTCACTTGTGCAGGTCGCTCCAAAACCAAGAAAATTAGTGAGATTAAAATGTGTTAAAATATTTTAGTAAACCTGACAGTATGGACCTTGATAATTCTTTTACCTTTAATAGTCTAGTGTCTTAGACCACTTGACCGTTGATCCAGGTAGTACCTAGAAAAAAACAACATAAGAAGCAAACATTTGACTAGCCTTACCTATTTATTGAAACCTTAAGGGGTATTTTTTTAAATTTCTCATGGGGAAAGCTTGACACCTTATATCACGTGACCACAGGTGTAAGAAATTTGATAACACAGAGACCTAGAAATATTTAACTTAGCTACGCGACAGGTAATGACCGCCCGGAAAACAACGCCAGAAGAAATGTGCTCTTTGAGCCAACGGAACCGGCACGTGCCAGCGTCAGTGATACATTCACTCCACAACAGAGTGCAGCGCAACAAAGAAAAACACAGAAAGCTTCCTGTGAGAAAAACCAAGGCAATTAAACCATGAAAAAAAAAAGTGCATATATTAACTATCAATTACTCTTTAAGTATTTGCACATATATCATGTATCTTAGATTATAACTGTAAATACTAAACTAATCAATTATCATTACATTGCGAAAGGATAAGCTCTTTTGTTGTTTCTCCTTGATCTCTGGATGACAATTGAGGACATTTTTCCTCATTGAAAGTACTGCAAGCGCATTTAGTCTTTCTGTTAAATAAAAGAACCAGGAAATTTTTTTTATTCAAATAGAATAGCTCGAAGTAGAATACAAATTTAGAATAAGAATTAAATTCCACACTTTATCACATTCAAGAATATGGTACACGGTTTTTAAGCACAACACACGCTGAGTATAAAAAAAAACTTCCTTCCACCATCACGCCAGATCCGGCACTGCGAGAGCAACAGTGCTCTCTCTACCTGGCATTCCCGCCTTCCTCCCCACCCCTTCCTATGTACGCATGCGCACAACAGTCAAACACCACGTCGCTGGCACTATGAAGCGCACAGTTCCATACAAATATTTTTGTATCTTTTCCATAAACTGGATGATGGCTACTTAAATACTGACATTAAGCTTAAGGAATATATATTGTATTACAAAAATATAGAAAGAATTAAAAAAAAAAGGACTCATTATATTAAATGTTATCGATAATATCAAGTGGAAATAGGGGGTGCTGCAGATCTGCAGTGCCTATATACGAGCCGCCACTGGTATTTACTGGTAAATCCAATGGGAAGAGACCATCGGATAGACCTAGACGCAGATGGGAAGATAGCATTAGAATGGACCTGAAAGTGATAGGGTGTAATGAGGTGGACTGGATATAACTATTTCAAGATAGGAATAGGATGTAATGAGATGGTCTGAATAAAACAAACTCAAGATAGGGATAGGATGTAAAGAGGTGGACTGGATATGACTATCTCGAGATATGGCTATTATGTAATCAGGTTGACTGGATAGAACTAGCTCAAGATAAGGATAGCTTGATAGATGGCGTACTTTTGTAAGTGTGGCAATGGAATTTGGAGTTCCTAATTTCAGTAAATAATTAAAATCAAATATAGTTTTAGCTTGGAATGCTAAATGTACTATCCCAGGAACTTCGGTAGTTATTGGAATGTTAAAATATACTTTGGTTGCTTCGTTTTACCAAAATGTTACTACTACTGCGATATAATATACAGAACAATTTTTATTGGAGAAACCTTATCTGACAGCTAGAAAAGCTACTAGATCTATTTTCATGCATTCATACTTCAAGTAATGTTATCTGTAGCTGTCACTTTTGATAGTCAATATTAATAAAATAGCACTGATAATACTTAGAGGAAAATTTTACTACTTTTGGCCGCAAAAAACAAGTTTGTATTTTCCAAAAGGCTGTTTTTTTTTTTTTACCAATATCATACTATGGTTTGACCTCGAGACATTTTATGACCAGGTTTATGGTGACCCTGACGCCATTCTTGGAAGGCCCATTACCGATAACTTCAGACTTCGTCGTCCCAGAGGTGTTCAGTTCACGTGGAAAAACGTAAGTGAAATTAGAGTGTATTATATGGGGTTAGTCAGATCGTCAGATAAAATACTATATGGGCTTTAGGAGGTGACAATACAAGTATTTCCAGCCAATGAACTTTCGGGCTGTTGGCATTATGATACGTCAAAGATGCCGCTGAATGAAACTGGTGGGTAGGTAGCTCATCACTTTTAAGCACATAGCAATTAGTGAACTGTGGCTTAAATTATGACTAGTGTCAGGGGTTGAATTACCTGACAACAGGCACCATCCATCAAGAAACACCTCTAGTAGTCCCCTATAATCTTCAGGATCACTCCAACAATAACTCGAGATTACTTTGCTCCTTAGCCTCCAAGCGTCATCTTTAGCTCTCCATTATCACCTTCAGGGTAACTCAAATAAGAACTTAATTTACTTTGTTTCTTGACCTCCAAGAGACCAGGGGTGCATAATATGTAAGAACGCGTAAATGAGGTTCGGGGGAAATTAAAGCAGTCCTGGGAAAATTTGAGGCAGGGAAAAGTCCAACAATTTTGTTGATAACGTTTTTAGTATATTTTGGTTCTGATATGGTAATTTCATTTGTATGAAAAACTAAGATAAGGCTAAGATAACGTGTCAGCGTTCTAGATAAGAAGTCAGAGGTTGAGATAAGGGGCAAAGGAAAACTCTAATAATTGTGTAGCCTTGAAATTGTTGTATTTAGTGGACCTATTAGGGTTTGTACATTGTACAATAAATGTTTATAAAAAATTAGATGGTTTAGTGAAACAAATGTTTATTATGTCGACTGTGCTAATTGTGAATGGCGTGGCAGACGTGATAAAACTCAGATGTTACGTATCTAATAAACATCCCCAAGAAAAACCTAGAAGTAAGGATAAAGGGAGTATTGCAAGTTTTGTAAAACGTAAATTAAAACTCAAAGTCGTAAATAGCGATAGTATTTCCCTTAGTGTGGTTGATAGTGATAGACCTTGCAGTAAAGACGAGTCTATGAAAAAATGAAAAGTCTATGAGAATCAACAATTAAACCAAAGCCTCCCGGAATTACACTCCATTGCCTCTTACTATCAAGATGTAAAATTAAATGTTGGTAGGTGAGCCTACTGGTATCAATGAACAATTAATAACAATATGTCATGTAAACAAGGAGATGGGAGAAAACTAATTTTTTTTAAAGGTAGGTACTATAAAAATAGCTATGATTAAAAATGTGTTTGAATTTGAATTTTCCAAACTATGTGGTAGGTAATTGTCATTATTCCCTTCAGCCTCTATAAAAAATGCAATGTTTTATTTTGAGCGCTATGGTTTTTGGGGATTTTTTAAATTTTATGTTCTGGAGAAATATTGGATCTCTGAACATATTATGCACCCCTGAAAGAGACACCCCTAGTAATCTCTCATCATCTTCAATCTCACTCCAACAAGAACCCAGAGTTCCTTTGCTACTTGACCTTCAAAAGGCACCCTTTGTCATTCCTTATTACCTTCAGGGTCACTCAAACAAGAACTAAATTTTCCTTTACTCTTTGACCTCCAAGAGACACATCTAGTATTTCCCTATCATCTTCAAGGTCACTCAAACAATAACTCAATGTTCCTTTGCTCATTAACCTCCATGAGACACTTCTAGTATTTCCTTATCATCTTCAAGGTCACTCAAACAATAACTCAATGTTCCTTTGCTCCTTCGCCTCCAAGAGACACTTCTAGTATTTCTTTATCATCTTCAAGGTCACTCAAACAATAACTCAATGTTCCTTTGCTCCTTCACCTCCAAGAGACACCCCTAGTAATCTCTCATCATCTTCAGTCTCACTCCAACAAGAACCCAGCGTTCCTTTGCTACTTGACCTTCAAAAGGCACCCTATGCCATTCCTTATTACCTTCAGGGTCACTCAAACAAGAACTAAATTTTCCTTTACTCTTTAACCTCCAAGTGACACTTCTAGTATTTCCTTATCATCTTCAAGGTCACTCAAACAATAACTCAATGTTCCTTTGCTCCTTCACCTCCAAAAGACACCCCTAGTATTCTCTCATCACCTTCATTCTCATTCCATCAAGAACTCAAAGCTAGTTTGCTACTTGAGCTCCAAAATAATCCCTAGTTGTCCATTATCACCTTCAGGGTAACTCAAACACGAAATTGACCGTCAAAGAACCCCCACCCTCCTAGAAGAGCGGGATCACTTTCAGGGTCATTCCAACAATAATTCGAGGTTCCTTTGCTTCCCGGTTGCAGACCATGGACCTGAGGTGCGTGCTGTTTGAGTTGGAGGTGGTCAGGGTCCGCCCTGAGGAGGAAGAACTTCCTTCGACCCCGGTGGTCGAGGGCAGTAGTGGCGTGGTGGAGCTGCCCAATCTGGATCGTAGGGGCAGCCAAGGCACGCGCTGCATCCTGCTGAAAGGGCAGATGACCTTCGTGAAAGATATAAACTGCATCATCTTCCTCTGCAGCCCTATGTGAGTTGTAATCATAGAGCTAACGTACATAGGTACAGTCAGATTCAGATAGGAAGGAACTTGGGTGGCAGTTATACATATTACTAAAACAATTTTAATGTATGCATACGTCAAGTCACTTATGCTGGATAATTTAAATACAGTAAAATAACAGTAATAATATAGTAAAATGTTTTCAAGGCTGACTGCAATAGATATGTTTATATTTACTAAAAAGTTCTACCCGAATTCTACTACACATGGAGAGCTCTTAATATATATGATAATATTATTACTGAGTTTGACATACTCTCTGAGTCGATAGTGTGTCTGGCACTGATGAAAGGCTTCCTAGCTCAATTATTGCTGAACCTCAAGATTAATTCATTGGGGACTGGATTGGTCCACTTTACAAGCGATGATAAAATTGACAGCCAGGGATCTTGTTGCAACGTAGTACCTTGAACTATGTTAGAACTTTCCTTTCTAAGTATTAGTCAAGGGAAAATTTAATGTCTATTTTTATAGATTATTGTTTTTGTATTGTATTTTCTTAGGGCAAAAATCGGCAAACTTATTTGGGCTGTGGTCTAATTATACATTTCTTATAGGTCTCACGATCGCCCATCATTTCTCTACTCTACGCTTTATTTTTTAGTCAAAATCTTCCTTCAATCAAATCTTTGCTCAAATACTTGTGTCTCTAACCTTTATATTAAAAACAACTGAATCAATGAAACTTATATTATCATATTAAACTATTTAAATTTCAAAAAACATATTACCGATTATGGCCAATCAATGTAGTTTTATTCACACTCAAATATTATTTGCGAGCCTAGAAGACTCAAAGATCTACTTTCAATGATAATGTAGCTTTTTTACGTGATCGACTAAAAGTTGCTGTAAGATTGAATGGTCGATAACAATTGATTAGTCGCCCCTGTCTTAGGGGCTCGGTTGGGTCCAAACACATTAAGAATACCACTACGTCACTAGTCTGACACCTTATGTAAATCAGAGACTTTCAAAGTGGAAACTCATCTGCTGTCAGGTTTCCGCATCCATTGTCTGGGGAATAAATACCTCTATAATGGCTCCTCCAGCCCATCATGGCGTGTGCCTTCTGAGTGTAGCCATGCACGTAAAACGCGCGCAGTGAGCAGTTTAGGGATCGATGAGCCCTCGTCTGCCATCAGATCTTTGTCACATTTCGACATATAAGATCCTAGACCCGCCTGATTATAGTGGTTTGCCTCTTTCATTATTCGAAGACACTCAGTAGACCAAGGTTTTAGTACTCTTGATCATAGCAGTAATGGTGGTGAGCTTATTTGACGGTTATATATATATATAAAAATAAAAATAAATTGTTTGACAAAAATGCTCCTTATCATAAATATTGGTAACTAATTATATTAAATAATGTTTTCATTTTTACTTTTCCCAGAGTCAACAACTTGGACGAACTCTCCAACATGGGCTTGTTTTTGAACGATTTGAATCTTCACGGGCTCAGTAGAGAGATGGTCCTGGCAGGTTGGCATCACTGCTCAAGGTAAACCCTCCCCCCCACCCCTCACGGAGGGGTAAGCTGTGTTCACGATCAACTAATCTTTATATTTTAAAATGTGAAACGATTCCTTTTGAGTTTAGACATAGCTTACCACTATTCAAGAGCATAGAAAGTGGTAGAACGTCCAGGTCTTGGGGGCCCGGAACCCATCTGGAATTTTATGTGCCCACCTTTCACCCAGGGAGAGACCTTGTATACGTATACAATCTTTTATTTATGCAAGTCTAGCCATGATTGCGTTGAATGTTCTTGTTTGAAACAAATACCAAGAATTCACCATCTTATGAAATAAAACTGATGTTTTTGAATTAATAACAGCTAATATCTGTCCAACGTATTGTATCCTAATATTGCAGCATGCATCAGATACCTGGATGATGAAGGAAAGGGATTAGAGCAGGAGACAGGCATGAGAGATTAAATTTCTGGGGAGTAGGCTGGGAGTGACAAGGATGGACAGGGTGAGGAACGAAAGGGTGAGAGAGAGAGAGAGAGAGAAGGAGAAACACCTGCAGGATAGGATAAAGAAGGTGAGATAGAGGAGGTATGAACATGTGAAGAGGATGGAAGAGGGGAGGATTCCAAGGAAGATGCTCTTAATGGAGGTGGTGGACAGGAGGCTGAAAGTAAGAACCATGGACCAGTGGCTGGAAGGAATGTGGAGTGGATTAAACCAGCGGGAGGAAGATATGTGGTAGGAAGACTGTGGTAAATGGAGAGGCAAGTGTTCCAGACAGAAACTGTCAGTTGTTCTTCTGTGTTTAGTAACTCATCTGCATTTGCTTACTTTCCTTGCCGAGCAATTTTGGATACGTTTGTTTGTTCCAGGTTAGAGTTGATGTTTGAGAAGGCAGAGCAGCGATCAATGGAGCTGGAGCACAGCTACTCGTTACTAGATTGCTGGAAGAGGAGAGGGGATGAACTCTTATACTCCATGATTCCCAAGAGTGTGGCGGACAGACTCAGGACAGGGGAAAACCCCATGAGTACTTGTCAGGTAATATACTGGACCATGTGTGACAAACATAGGACAGGGGAGAACCACATGAGCACTTGTCAGGTAATATACTGGACCATGTGTGACAAACATAGGACAGGGGGGAACCACATGATCACTTGTCAGGTAATATACTGGACCATGTGTGACAAACATAGGACAGGGGGGAACCACATGATCACTTGTCAGGTAATATACTGGACCATGTGTGACAAACATAGGACAGGGGAGAACCACATGATCACTTGTCAGGTAATATACTGGACCATGTGTGACAAACATAGGACAGGGGGGAACCATATGATTACTTGTCAGGTAATATACTGGACCATGTGTGACAAACATAGGACAGGGGTGAACCACATGATCGCTTGTCAGGTAATATACTGGACCATGTGTGACAAACATAGGACAGGGGAGAGCCACATGATCACTTGTCGGGTAATATACTGGACCATGTGTGACAAACATAGGACAGGGGAGAACCATATGATTTACTTGTCAGGTAATATACTGGACCATGTGTGACAAACATAGGACAGGGGAGAACCACATGATCACTTGTCAGGTAATATACTGGACCACGTATGATAGACATAAATTAATTGTTTCCTATAACAAAGACAAGGTTTACACCAGACCCACAGCCTTTAGGTTAAAAGGGCTGCTCTCATTGGAAGAGATTGGGTCCTTCAACACGGGGATCACTGTGTAAAAACCCAAGTGACAATATCGCTATCAGCCAGGAATTTTTTAAAAAAAAATAGTTCACTTTAAAGATGGTTTTACTAGAGAACAGACAAAAATTTCCTGCTAATGTCAGTAAACCGGCTTTCACAAAACTAAGTTCAGATAACTTTCCCACCTCCCACCTCCCCATTACCATAAACCAACCCTCCCAATCGAATCAACTCAGACTGAAAATTACAAAAATAACTTATAATACAATAGTCCTTTTTTGTTTAAGTGAATGTTTGCAAATTTTCTAGTTATTAACTATATTTAAATACCGTCAAATAGTTAATTGTCTGAAAAGGTTCGTTCATTGAAAAGGGAGGGGATGATATTGCTGGTATTGTGTTCGGAACACCACCCCTTTACAACGAACAATTTGGAAGTGAGCTATTTCACTTGGAATTTCATATTATCACCGAGATATGCTACCAGAACTTTCCAGTGGCCAAGGACTCAACCTGGCTCAAGGAGTTCAGTGAAACTCCCATATGGATGAGTATCTGGTGTATACGTTGCACGTGCCCTAGGGCTACTAAGATAACATTTCACTAGGGTTACTGCACCATCTCATCTGCTCTAGAAAGAAAAATGAAATTGAAAACTGACCAACGTTCTAGATAGTTATGACTCGCACCTATGATCTCGTTGCTTAAAGTGTCATTCTTGACATACTGGACTGCCAGTGTTGGAGAGGTTGAGGTTTGTAACTCATCTGGGNGGGGGGGGGGGGGGGTGTTAAAAACCATAAACAAGCTTCCCCCTTGGGAAAGAAGAGAAAACTACTGACAAAACTTTAATATTTGTGTTGCTATGTATAAAATCACGAACCATGGAGAAATGTCCTTAAATAATTTCGTCGTCCTTTTTTCACCTCTGCAGACTTTTGACGCAGTCTCTGTTCTCTTCTGCGAGCTCGTAGACTTCAACTCGGTTACTCTGCAAGACGCCATGGACGTCGTCACCAGTATGAACGCCGTCTTTACCTGTTTCGACGCTCTCATGGATAGGTTTAATGTTTATAAGGTACACACCAATTCCAACATATTATTATTATTATTATTATTATTATTGAAGGAAATTATTTCAAGCAGTTTGTTACACAGCTATAACAAACGTACAGTAAAAATGTGTATGGTGTAAACATGATGTACCGTAACATGTGAACAGTGGTGGACAGGAATCGCAAAGATAATAAAAAGTCCATACGAACATGTGTACCATTTTAACTTGTTCCCAAGTTAAACTCCTGTTTGTATTCCAGTAATGTGGAGATGATTAAAGTAAAATGGCCAACTTCAGCCTGAATTTAAGTATTGCAAAAGTACGGCATTCTACGACAAGATGACGGCATGCTCTTTGGCGGACACAGATGTTCGTCTTTACTCAATTTATGTAACAGTGTTTATCATCTCGTTTCGCAAATCTTACAAGGCTTTAGTAAATATCTCTATTCTTCCTTTCAAACTGTTGTTTGTTCCTGTCACCAGGTCGAGACGGTAGGACAGGTGTACATGGCCGTGAGTGGAGCTCCGGAGTTCACTCCTGATCATGCGCAGAACGTCGCTGACGTGTCCCTTTGTCTGGTCAGACGAGTCGAGCAGATGCACTTACCATCCGGAATCAGGATACAAATCAGAATAGGTGAGATAGGCCTATAGATTAGCTGCAGTTGTTCAATGATGGAAGTAGTTCCAAACTATTCATTTACTGAAACTAGCAGTTCATTTAGCTAGTTCAATAGTTCACGAAATATAGCTTGTAGCTCAGTCATTTGGGATCTGTACAGTACAGGTGTATACCATTATATCACATGTCCATTACATCGCGTGTCCATTACATCGCGTTTTTGGTACAAATACATTACAGGTCCATCACGTCGCGTTTCCCCCACCTATCTACACACAGCTAGCCTTACTCTGACGTACAACCAATAGGAATGAAGGGTCAATTACTCCCCTTGGGAGGGGGAGTGTTTCTAGTTTGCTAGAAATCTAATGTCCTTAAAAAAAAATTGGAGACTTTAATTTGTAAATTAAAATTGCTGTGGCACAATGAAAAGAAAAATGAAATAATAAAATAAGAATATAATCTTCAAATTAAAAATATACCTTTTTATCTGGACAATTTTTTCCAGAGAAGTAAAAAACAACATTATCGTGTATTTATTTTAGGTGTGTTGTAGATACAATTGACTAGGCATCTCGGTTATGGCGAGGTTTATTTAAGTTTTGTTTGAGTTACAACCAGCCCCACCTTCAAAGTGAGAGCAAGGTACACTATCCTTTCAACCAGCCCCACCTTCAAAGTGAGGGTCAGAGGGGAGAGTTAGGCCCAATCTCCTAACAAAACCCAATGTAATGGGCACGCGATGTAATTATATATATATATATATATATACACACGCCCCTTTATTCCTATTGGTTGTACGTCAGAGTAGGGTTAGTTGTGTATAGAGAAGTGGGTGTAAATGCGACGTGATGGACCTGCAATGTATTTGTACCAAAAACGCGATGTAATGGACATGCGATGTAATGGACACTCGATGTAATGGACATGCGATGTCGTGGACACGTGATGTAATGGACACGCGATGTAATGGACATGTGATGTAATGGACACGCGATGTAATGGACATGCGATGTAATGGACATGCGATGTAATGGACATGTGATGTAATCGACACGCGATGTAATGGACATACGATGTAATAGACATGCGATGTAATGGACATGCGATGTAATAGACATGCGATGTAATGGACATGCGATGTAATGGACATGTGATATAGTGGACACGCGATGTAATGGACACGCGATGTAATGGTGGTCCCCCGCACATTACATCCCAGCTTTCAGTAGGTCTATATGGGCTTTATCTAACAGCTAGCAAAGCTACTAAATCTACCTTCACGTATTCATACGTCAAGTCATGGGATATGCATCCATCACTTTCGATAGACATTAAATGATATCTATTAAATAGCATTAATCTATATTAGTAAAAGTATAATGGTTTTTGTGTATATATATATATATATATNAATCATATATATATATATGTGTGTGTGTGTGTGTGTCTAGAGAATTTTTAGTCCTTCCCGATAAGTTAGAAAGCTGAAATTTGGTGAAATTGTAGATGAGCCACTCAAGAGATGCGTTCACGAAATATAGCTTGTAGCTGATGCCGAAAAACCCTATAGTTTAAAAAAAATCAACATAATATGAATAAATTTTGTAAATTATTTACTAAAAAATAAAATTAATTTAGTTAATTTACACTTTAATTAAGTAGCAGAAATATATATATCTTTTTATTAACAAGCTAGCCCAACATAACAAAACCTAACCTTTCATTTATCTACAAATGAAGGTTCAGCTTTGTTTGGTTGGTTAGTATTAATAACAGATTTTCATGGATAGGCTTAAATACTAGTAAGATTATATTAAAATGTTATCCATTTTGGTCACAAATTAACTTATATGTTTGTATTTTATAAAATATCCTTCCAATGAAGCTCCGATGTAGTCCAGTCTTTCACGGTCTACAGCTTATATTGAGTCGTTCATCAATTTAGGACTTACTCACATGCCAGTCAGTGCATAATTATATATATCACAACAATGATGATTATTGCCTGGTACTGAGTATAGGAGAGGGGTTAGGGTATCTTCTGTATTTGTCGAACAAGGGAAATATAAAACAATGAACTATATTTCAACCCACACACTCCTGCCATAGTAGCGCGGCTCATAGGAGAAGCCCGGCATTTATTTTATTACTGTCAAGTGTCAAGTTTCTGTGACCAAGGTTCATACCGGGCTGTTGATGGTGGTGGCGTGAATTGTGGGAATGAAGAACTTTATTACATTCTTTGATGTTTTCTTGTTGGTATCAGGAGTTCATAATGGGCCGGTGGTGGCGGAAATTGTGGGGTTGATGAACCTTATTACATTTTTTGATGTTTTCTTGTTGGTATCAGGAGTTCATACTGGGCCAGTGGTGGCGGGAATTGTGGGGTTGATGAACCTTATTACATTTTTTGATGTTTTCTTGTTGGTATCAGGAGTTCATACTGGGCCGGTGGTGGCGGGAATCGTAGGAATGAAGGTACCAAGGTACTGTCTATTTGGGGACACCGTCAACACCGCAGCCAGGATGCAAACCACAAGTCAGGTAAAACGGCTTTGTTGTCATTTATTTGTATCTTTGTGCCCTCCGTTTTTTTTGAAAGGTATCAAGATTATCTAAGCTAGTTGCACTATGGCGTGGGTTTATAATGTAGGGCCATAGTGTAATAAGTCAGGTATTTTTCAGGGTGGACTGAGTGTGTGTTTAATGTGAATGATGTATTGAGAACAATGTAGCCTATGCCAATTAATTAAATGAACTAACATTAAAGATAATAAGGGAATAAAATGATATTAAGAATTTTAATCACCATGTTTCTGGAGGAAAAATTAAAATCTAACTCCACTTTAGTGGCCGAACGGTCTAAGGTGTTAGACTGGCCTTCTGAAGACGGTAAAATTGGGGTTCGAAACTTAAGATTACGAGAAGAATTTCAGGGTGTTCGAACACAAAGTAATCAGGAAAATGATTTGGTACAAAAAGGGATGACGATAATGTAGAGGGTAATAGGTTACATATTAATGAGTTAGGTTACATACTTTGTACTCATCACAAAGCATTGTTGGGGTAAACAAATCTCGCAGGCTAGGTTTGGTAGTAGATGCAGCGTGAATAGAAGAAACTTGAACCAAGTTCAAGCTGTTGACCGTCAAACCCAACTTGAAGAGACCAATGGGAAGACCTAGACGCAGATGGAAGGATAGCTTTAGAATGAACCTGAAAGAGATGGTAAGAGGGTGTAATGAGGTGGACTGGAAAGAACTAGCTTTAGACAGGGATAGAGTGTAATGAAGTTGACTGGATAGAACTATCTCAAGATAGGGATTGAAGGCGTACCTTTGTGAGTGCGGCAATGAACTTTCGAGTTCCAAATTCCATAAAGTATGTAAGTAATATTCTAAAAAAAAACAACTAATTTTTGCCAAAATGTTAAACCATAAAGAACACAATTTTATCCGAGCATTTTTTTACTTGTTAATATTTGTGTCTCGTGGAAAACAACATATTAATGAGTAGGACTATAAATTATTTTTCAAACTGTTAATACATTATTTTTGAATAACTGTCTGTTTTTCTTATATTCTTAGCGTGGAAGGATTCAAATTTCAAACACAACTAAATTACTGTTGAATGAAGACCGCTACATATTTGAATGCAGAGGGCTCGTCAAAGTTAAGGTAATTCGTCATGAAAATCACTGGTGCACCTTTGATGGGGCAAGTGCTGCATTGGTTCACCTACACCTCCTCAAAGGTTGCAATTAATTTTAATAAGAGCTAGTTAAACTTTGGAAATATACTAGAGTCGTGATTATCCGGCTTAAGGTGGTGGCATTCTGGGAAGGATAACGGAAAAGCCGAATAATATGGAAACCGAGTGTAAATAATTTTCAGCATGGTTTTGTCTATTTTTTAAAACATTTTCCCAGAACATCTAACTTTGTTTTAATAGGATCTGCCCATCTTCTGATTTAGATGTAAAATAGGAATACTGTAATTACAGGAGGACATTAAAAATTAAACGCCAAATAAATTTTTAAAATTTGTACTATACAGTATTTTATTTTGGAAATGGAACATAGGCTACAAAGCAAGAACATCACTGATATGAAAGAAACGCTTCCATGAACTCGAAACAAATGTCACATTCTCCTTCACTGTCCGACTGCCCCGCCTATATGAGTTCGCACGCAACACCTCCTTTGACACAGCTTCTGTTTCCAGCCAAATCAAAACATTGCTGCTATATACATCTTTCTTGACACAACTTCTGTTTCCAGCCAAATCAAAACAGTGCTGCTATTTACACCTCTCTTGACACAGCTTCTGTTTCCAGACAAATAAAAACAATGCTGCTATCTACACCTCTCTTGACACAGCTTCTGTTTCCAGCCAAATAAAAACAGTGCTTTTATCTACACCTTCCTTGACATAGCTTCTGTTTCCAGCCAAATAAAAATAGTGCTGCTATCTACACCTACCTTGGCAGAGCTTCTGTTTCCAGCCAAATAAAAATATTGCTGCTATCTACACCTTCCTTGACACAGCTTCTGTTTCCAGCCAAATAAAAATAGTGCTGCTATCTACACCTTGCTTGACACAGCTTCTGTTTCCAGCCAAATAAAAATAGTGCTGCTATCTACACCTCCCTTGACACAACTTCTGTTTCCAACCAAATAAAAATAGTGCTGCTATCTACACCTTCCTGTACACAGCTTCTGTTTCCATCCAAATAAAAATAGTGCTGCTATCTACACCTCCCTTGGCAGAGCTTCTGTTTCCAGCCAAATAAAAATAGTGCTGCTATCTACACCTCCCTTGGCACAGCTTCTGTTTCCAGCCAAATAAAAATAGTGCTGCTATCTACACCCTCCTTGACACAACTTCTGTTTCCATCCAAATAAAAATAGTGCTGCTATCTACACCTCCCTTGACACAGCTTCTGTTTCCAGCCAAATAAAAATAGTGCTGCTATCTACACCTTCCTTGACACAGCTTCTGTTTCCAGCCAAATAAAAATATTGCTGCTATCTACACCTTGCTTGACACAGCTTCTGTTTCCAGCCAAATAAAAATAGTGCTGCTATCTACACCTTCCTTTACACAGCTTCTGTTTCCATCCAAATAAAAATAGTGCTGCTATCTACCCAGAACAAGACTACAATAGTACTGTATTAAACGCCAACTGCATGCATAGAAAGTATGCTTTACTGTCACCAATGTAACAGTTTAAAACGGTTTGCGATGGATTTTTTTTATTAATTACTAGTGGAGATGTATAGGTTTATTTATTTTAAAACGCACAATTGTTAACACTGAGAACTGGGCCAGATAATCTAAAGGCCGGATATTTGCGACTATAGTGTATAGTTGAAATATAGAGCACTGAGGCTATGACTACCATTACACATATTAAGGGTGCCGCATGGTAGAGCAATGGAACTAGTTGCAGACGTTAAGAAATACAATATTGTTTAAAAAGTAGTTTTTTTTTAAATAATGTTTTCAACCAAAGGTAGGTGAGTATTATCTGCGGGCTTCTGACGAGTTAATAAATTTTAAGCTTAAAGATTAAAACAAATTGATGACAATTTACAAGAAAATTTGGACTACTGAAATAAAGCAAAATTATCCAATAAAGTTATGTTTTGGTAAGGTGTCAACGGAACGTTTTAACATAATGAGGGATTGTTTTATAGGGTCTTATGACATAGCTTATAAAACATAAAAAAAAGTTTGGATTACAAATCTAAAATGTTCAACTGGTTAAGACTTTCACCTTTATTTGGTTGAAAAACAATATTTAAAAAAAAATTAAACTACTTAATAAATTATCTAGGATTTCTAAACGTCTGCTACGCTTATAAGTGTTCTACCATACAAGTTAAAAGAGCCCCTAATATTTCGCAATCTATACTATCTATACTAATATTATAAAGAGGAAAGATTTGATTTTTTGTTTTTTTGTTTGTAATGGATAAACTCAAAAACTACTGGACCGATTTTAAAAATTCTTTCACCAATATAAAGCTACATTATCAGCGAGTAACATAGGCTATATTTTATTTTGAAAATTTAATTTATTCTTCCTAAAAATGTCGATAGTATATTATATAGTCGTTGGAAAAAAAAGTTGTTGAAGGGAAAGTGGGGTTGGTGAAGGGGGCAGGGGGGCAGGGGTGAGGAAAGAGGAATGAGATGAAAATAGGAGGGAGGATAAAAAGAGGGAGGGGGCTATACAGTGATGGTAGAACTGTATTTAAAAAATAAGTAAAAAAGTTTTGTTTTTATATTGATATGATGGATGATTTGAATCTTTGTTTTACAGGATTCTTTACAATATTTTTTTACGGGGAATGGGGCTAGTGGTAAATATACAGACATAACGCCCCCCTTCCATGACTGTGCAATATATATTAAGTTTTTTGACACTAGAAACAGATAAATAAATGTCTTTGTCACAGGGTAAGGGTGAAATGAAGACGTTTTGGATGAGTGAAAAGGAGCCAACGATGGTTAAAGATATATTAACGCCGTTGAACGATTCAGATGCCACAACCCCACCAACAGACACGAAACCAACAACTACCCCTAATACAACCCCTATTTCTGTAATAGAAGCAAGTACTCCAGTAGCAGTTACACAAGTCACAAGTAAATTGACAGGCGGTGTATCAGTGTTAACCACACGTATTCAAACAAAACCGTAAGAAGACGGTGAGGAATAAATTCATGCTAACTGCAAACAAAAATTCGAATCCTATAAAATATTTATTTATTACAAGTGTTTGCTATGCGAAATCATAATTACCTGTCGAGATTTATTTAATTTATTTTTTGACTTGAAGAGTGTAGTATTTATATTTGTTGACGTTAGTTTTAATGTTTTTAACATGATGCTTGTTGATATATACATTGCTGTTGTTACATTAAAATTTACCATTAAATTTTATGGAAGTTGACTATGATAGGTTAAGGGAATCATTGTTAAATATACGTGATACATATCTGAGATACACATAAGCCGTAAATATGAAAGAGTTCAATTTGAATACTATGTGACAAATTGTAGCTTTCAAAAAATATGTAAATATAAAATGAAAAATATGCTTCTTAGAGTATTTTTTTAACATGGCGTCTTACTACCAGTTTAGGTTACATACATATATACTAGTTACGCTAGTGAGTTATGGATGAGGAAGTTTGATTTTTCATGAATTGTACTGGCATTTGCTTGTAGAAAGAGTGGAAAACCATTTAGGAAAAGCCAACTTCAGAAACCTGACCAGTATTCAAACCCTGATACCCCTGTCATTTGCAGTTTAGTCTTTGCGAAAGCTACGCCTTAGACCATGTGGCCACGAATAAGTTTTTTTATGGTTGAAGATCTAGTCATAATGAATCAAGAATGGTTCTAGACACGATGCATTTTTATATAAATACATATATTGAATATTCTAAGAATAAATAAAGTTCAATAAAAATTTATTTCTCCTGTTTATTTATGTTTGGTTTTGATTTGTTTTACATATTTAATAAATATACATGCCATAATATATAATACCAGAGTTAACATAATTATTTTACTTAGCTTCTCAATACCCGTTCATGTCAAAAACATTTACCCAACTATTCTGTGATTTGGTCATTCATGGGATGAATATTAATAATAGATAAATTTATATTTACATTTAAATTAATTATTTACTCTATTTATCTCCAAAATTATTCATACATATTAAAAATTAAGGTAAGTATTCAAAATAGTAAATTAACTTTGTTTTGGGATTAAAAAATGTTTTAAATGAATAAATCACGTTGATAGCAAACTTATTCTAAATACATTAAGGAAAAAGCATTATATTAACCGATTAAAAAAAAAGTCAATACAAAATAAACTAATGCACCGTTTTCCAGGGGACGCTTGAATGTACTAATCGTGCATCCTTTAGTTGGAGGCTCTTTCCATGTACCGATGAGATGATGTTGATAGTGAGTATGAGGATGTGGAAACACTTAAAACTAACTTAAGCATACCTAACTAAACCCTGGTGACCGTTGGGGTAATTCCTCTTTCGGGAACAATACACAAGGTACCAGCTGGGAGTCGAACCCAGGAACCCTAGGATTGTATCCAGGTGCATTTACTACGACACAGCACGCCGGTTATTGTCCAGGATAAATGGAGTGTATATCTGTATGCTTGTAAGAATACTGAATGTATACCAGTAGTTTGTGTGATTTATTTGTTTGGTGAGGTTGGTATTTTACAGCCCTTGTGACTAAATTATTTACACACGTTTTTACCTAGAGTTAGTGGGTTGTAGGAAAAGTATTAATTTTTTCTTTGTAACAAATGATTTCCTAGAGGAAGCTCTTACTGACTTGTATTTCTAAAGAATTTACAACTTCACTAATAATAGTAGTTTAACGCACATAGGTTTCACTAGATTATAATTATTGAGGGAGAAAGGGGGGGGGGGCAAGAGACAGAATAAAAAAAATTCATACCAAATGAATAACACAAATATTCTGACAGTTATTAGGTATATTTCCAAACGTGGGTTTTCAATTTAAAGAAAAATAAAACTATTCACTGTTTCTTTTATGGTACTAAGAGTGTTTTATTTAAGCTGATTTTTTTTTTTTGGGGGGGGGAGGGAGAGGGAGCATATCTCCCGTTTACCCCCTGCTAATGACTCCCATGGTTTAACATATAATTATAGAGCTTAAAACAGTTTTTATTGGTTGTACAAATCTAAAAACAAAATGAATGGACGCTTTTAAAATTATTTTATATCCAACTAGAAAGCACCAAACATAATAATTAGATTTTTATATTTCTTCATACGGTTTAGTTTTTAAAATATGCCTCTAGAGCAGCGTTCTCAAATTCTTTTTAGCTTGTACTCCTTGGTCATGACAAAATGTCTTAATGTAACCCCCCTCCCCCCACGATAAATTTTCCCCTAGTGAAAAATATCAGGTAATCAATAAAAGGAGAGAATTTCCCGCATCCGTCTCGAAGAAATTCCCCACTACGTTTGTTCTCTTGTCGTTTTGCCAATTTCACCTTAAGAGCTGCTCATATACTCCCTGAAAATCGGTCACGTTCCCCAGTTTGAGAACCACTGCTCTAGAGACTTATATAAATACAAATACTTTTCCAATCCATTACATTAACTCGTACCTATCACAATGACAAATAAATAATAATGCATTATGTTTTAATAATTAATTTAACCTAGAATCTGTATTTAGTTCCCATCGAAGGAGCAGTAACACGAATCTTGTGTGTGATGTTTGATCCAGCTGAGGTATCTATTCACCCTCGTGTATACCCCTGGATGTCGGGGCTGGGCACATCCTTCACCCCAAGACACAACCCCTAAAAAAAAAGTAATATTTTTTTTACCGGTTTTATGAAACACACAAATTGAAATGAAGACCAGCTCACACTTCAAACATTGATAAAAGAGGTAATGGTTGTCTCTTTAAGAAGATTGGTTTTTACCACCAGGAACCTCGATCAAAGTTTTGGCTGTACAATAATAATGTGCCTACTCGTGGTAAAATTTGTCAAGCACCTTAGCTAGTGACAACTTAGACCATAAATTTATACGTATTTTTGTGTTTTTTTTTACTCACCCACAATATGATGAATAGTCTTGTTTACAATGTGCAGAGGACCCCCACTATCGCCCTGAAAAAAAATATACATTAAGTTAGAAAGATTTAAACATAGGTACAGTCCTTTGACCCTGAAAGGTCTTACCTTGACCAATTACTTTATGGCTTCGATGGATGGATAACGTATTAGCGATTGGACCAATATGTCAGATCAATCATACTTATATGGAATATCGTCTCGGGGGTAACTGAATGTCTACTTTTGGGGAAACAACGTTAAGTACTAATTACATTAATGCGTTAGAAATTAAAGAGGTTGAATTCAGATGAAGTGAACCCACATTTGCATGGAGGGAGAGGGGGAAACAGTTTAGGGGGGAAAACCACCTCCAGTTCACCCGAACCCAAGATTCGAACCTCTATCTCCCCCGTCCTTAGCAGTCTAACTCAACACGAAACTAGCGCGTTAGTTAACTACGCCACCAAGGTAGGTTAATTTTATTTTATCTTCCCTCAAAGATACTATTTATTTTGCAACGCTGGTTCCTCGATGTTGCCAGTAGCTTCTTCTACCCCCCCAGCACATATAGCTGAGAGCGAGGAGATTTGGCAACAGTTAATTAAGAGGGAGAGAAGATAAATCTTTACTCTCCATAAGACCTGCAGTTACCTCTGGAGGTGATGGTCAGTGTAGTTGAACTTATAGTTTTGATCAAACAACTCACCTGGCAAGAATCCTTCTTTCCGTCAGGATAGCCCGCGCACATCATGTTCTCCGTGATCCGCCTCTCGCCGTAGTCGGACTTTTTGCAGTCGTCGTTGCTCATGATGGGCACCCGGACCTCGTTCAGTACCTGGGATACCGGCCCGTTCTGAGCGGTAACCCCCCATCCCGTCACGAGGCCTTCGTAGCCCGTGAAGCTCTTACCTGAAGAATAAAACCGTCCTTCAAGTCTCGACAGCCACAGCGAGTAAATACACCAGTTCAACCACTAGATTGGCTTTCAAAAGGGGGATTTTTTAATAATTCCTTTTAGCACCGCGTCTTACTACCCATTCGGGCTATACACTTATGTACTATCTACGCTAATGTGATAAGTATGAGGAAGGTATAATTTTATAGGAGGTGTATCCACATTTGCGTGGAGGGAAAGTGGAACACTATTCAAGAAAATCAACCCTCGATACACCCAACCAATATTCAAACCTCACTATACCCGTCATCGGAAGTCCTGTATCTTGCAAAAGTGATGCCTTAGACCACTGAGGCATCAATGCGAGTTTGTTAAGACTGTGTCGGGATGATACTGACATTAAATTAAGTTAGTTGAAAAGCGATTCTTTGACACGGGGAATCGAACCCATTACCTAGCGTGTTAAGTCAAAAGGTCCCGGGTTAAGAGTCTCGTATATAAGTGTGATTTTTCAATAAATTCAATTTAAATAGGTATGGGCTCTTCAAATATCCGAAACTCTCGAATCCTTAAAGATATTCGAGATTCGACAATACGAGTTTCGAAAAAAGAATGGGTTTTTATTTCAATATTTTAAATTAGTAATTTTTTTAGGGCTCTAATACTGGTTTATTGGAGACTCTATCTCAAATATAATAATAGAAAATCCTGACAACCAGACCCCAGATCATTAATTTAACACTTAACTTTCCTTTTAGCAACGAGTCCTACTACCCGTTCGTGATATGCGTTAACACTTAACTGTTAGTATGACTGTTATAATGAACTCAAACTGTTCGTTTCGATTCGCTTGTCAATGCTTGTTTATTTGTCTATCTGTAATTGGTTCTCCGTAGATATTCGTAACAATAGTCCTTAAGAAAGTTAAATTGGATCCAATTTCTTCGGAGGGCTACGAATAACGAACATTACGGACCAGGACTCTTTAAGAACGGAGCAGCCCGTTATTAGATCGATCTCTTACCGACTAAGGACCAAGGACCTCACGGATACGGATTAATGTGAACCCAGGACACAGACAAGTAAGAAACAGACTCTCAACCTTTCGGGGGTTTCGCTGCGCTCTTTTTACCAGCTTGAGTCTTTCAACACTGGGCTGCGCTAGTGTCACTGCTGGGTGATGATAGGACTAACCGCAGCGATCCTAGTGTTGACAGGCTCAAACTGCCAACAGGAGCGCAACCATTTCGAACTGGAGGTTTGAGAGTATGGGTATATTATTTGTCTGTGGTCCAAGATCAAGTGTTTCAACCTACCCAAGGCTGGAAGGCAGACAGGACGAAGCTTGCCGACGATCTCCACCTCCCTGTCCAACTTGAGGATGGCGATGTCGTTGTTAAAGTTGACGTCGCTGTACTTCCTATGCATGATGATGGCCACCACCTTGCGGTCAATGGTCTGCGTCTCCGTGGCGATGTCCCTCTGATGGTCCAACAGGCGGACCGTTATCTTCTCGCGGTGGAACCTGATTAAGATACAGTAGGATCTCGTAATCTGTTTGAGTGTTTAAGGTGGGAGTGTAAGGAACGCGAATTAGTGGCCATGTGTTTGCAGTTTTTATGGTAAAACATTTTTTTTTCGGGTCCAAAATAAAAAAAATATTTCTTCAGTTACAAACATGGAGTTTAATTATCTTCAAATGGTGATATCAACAGCTGTTGAATATCTGGCATTAGTATAGCGGCATTAGATGAGAAACTTTTTAAATGAACAGAAAAAGTTGTCATTAAATTCTATGACACCCTTGACAGATATTCAACAACTGTTGATACAACAAATATTTTGGTATACAAACTGAAAAAAAAACACACAAATAAACACTGCCCCTAACTTGCGTCCTTTACACCTTCAGCTTAAGAGATGAAGAGATTACATTGAAACGGCAAATTTTTCCAATTCGATTTGTGAGCAAAGTGTGGATTTCACAGGGTAGACTCACCCATGGACACAGTGGGACGCCGTGAGGACGTATTTGTGGTTGAGAAGCGTCGCGCCGCAGTAGAAGTTGCGGTCGTACATGAGGTACGCCACCCAAGGGTACTGGTTCACGTAGGTGACCTGACCGCCGACTATACGCGTCTTCTTGTTGGCCAGACCACACTCTACCAAGGGGTAACAAATGGTACAGAGCAATTAGATGAAAAAGAGGCCGGGCATAGACGTTTCGAATACAAATATGTGACTTTTTGGAATCAATTCTATTTAACGTCCTAAATAACCTCCAGAAAATCTCAAAAAATCTGTTTATCAGTTTCCCGCCATTTTGAGAGGAAAGTCAGCCATGTTGGATTTAGTGCATGCATTCAGTGTTTTTTCAATGTATTTTCAAAATTATCTGGGATAAAGTCTTGAATTTATTTTTATTTACCTTATTTAAAATAAAAAAAAGTTATATTCAATTTTCTCCTATGACAAACCATTTCATCAAAATTTCAGGATGAAATGAAACATTATAAATGCTAAGCATTTTTGTTTGTTTGGACTGTAACGCAAGCTTCACGGACAAAATTTGGTAAAAAAAAGTCCAAATAAAACTTATGGTCCATAAATTTAAACCTTTAATTCCATCAGCAGAAACGTTACCCGGTCGAACTAAAATGTCGAATATAAATTTGTAACTAAGCCTTGATAAAAAAAACCGCTTTATTTATAGGTATAGAAAGGGCCTTCTAAGCGACTACTAATAAAGGTCCTTACGGCAAGGGCTGCACAATGTAGGGTCTATAGGATCCGGGATGGGAACCTCAGGGTGGTGAGGCGCCGAGATGCCCAGCGCCGTCAGGAGCCAGTCCAAGAAGGAATGACCGTTGTTGGTGCTGATCTCGTAAGACTCTGCGTCGATGTCGCTGATATTGCTGCTGCTATCTGTTGGCTAAAACACGAAGTCTCCGGTTCAAAAGAAGTTGATTGCCTGTAGTATATATTTGTTATTTATTGGAGGTATTTAACGTGCACTTTCTAAACCGACTGATTATAATCAGCATACATGTCTTAAACAACTATTTTAAATATAGAACAGACAAAACACCCAGACCCCCGCCCGTTAATTCATCTCTTTGAATAGGAAAATCACATTTTGCCAATGATATATTTTTCAGCCATGTCGAGAATAGAATCTGGGACCCTTAGTTCAGAAGACCAACACGCTACCGATTGATTTATGGTGTCAGACGCCTATAGTATAAAGATGGGTAGAATTGTTTTCTTTGTTAATTGTTCATGGTTGATTGAGTTCACTGAAATTGAGCAGCAGTTCATTTATATAGTTAAATAGTTCACCAGTTCACAATCTATAGCTTTCAAGGGATCCATTTCTCTAATATTGTAGTTTATTGATCTGCCGTTTGGGTAAATTTGGAGATTTTTCAGTTCACCATGTTATTTAGGCTTACAAATCGACTATAAACTTCTAAAAAAAACTTACTGAAACATTTTACTTTATTATCCTGATTATTATGCGGTATAACTTATATACATTTATAACAATTTATGTATTAGAAAAAAAGAAGGCAAAACAAAAGTTTCTTCGGTTTCTATTCATGGTTTTGAAACATGGTGTCTTATCTTACACGATGAGAAAAAACTTAGGGTGTTCGAAAACTCATAGGGGTAGGATGTAATGAGGTGGACTGAATATAACTTTCTCAAGATAAAAATAGGGTGTAATGAGGGGGACTGGATATAAATATCTCAAGATAGAGATACGGTGTAATGAGGGGGGACTGGATAGAACTAGCTCAAAATAGGGGTAGGGTGTAATGAGGTGGACTAAAAGAACTAGCTTACGATAAGAATAGGTGGCGTACTTTTGTAAGTGTGGGCACGAACTTTGTGTTTCCTATTGCCATAACGTTAGTAAGGGGAGCTAGTTAGACTGGTTCAGTTGGAAGAATCGATTAATCTGAACGATTTGTGCTCCAGTGTAGAGATGATCACTCCAATGTTTTATTCGTGGGGCTTACAGTGACTGTCTGACTCAAGGTGTGAGTTTTGGGAACACAAATTAAGGGCACTATTTTTGCAGTACAACACATTTTTTTTTGGGTCAGATAAAATCAAATAATTATCCAATAGAAACACAAGAGTTTAATTCTCTTCACATAGCGGCATCAACAGTTGTTGAATATCTGTCAAGGGTGTCCTGGAATTTAATGACAACTTTTTCTCTTCGCTATGCTCATTACAGATATTCAAGAACTGCTGATACCACCATTTATTTTATGTAAACAATGGTCTGGATTCCATAGAAGTCCAAAGTATGCAAGGAAAAGTCATTACCACTCCAAGCACAACACAATACTAACAAACCTAGACAAGAATGTGTGGATGGGGGATATTATTTGCGATAAGCCAAATGGTCATGCCTTTTGATGTGAGAACATAGGATAGGTCTCACAAATACGTGCTGTAAATAGACACAAATATTTTATCCACACTTTCGTGATTCACATCGAACATCGAATAATCGTGGACGAATAACGCGCGCGCGTCACCGCTGGTCGGAAATCACACCCACCTGTTGGTTGGATGCCACGGCCATCATCAGTACCAATACCACGACTCTCCAAGAGCTGTTCTCCATGGTGTTTTATTTTTTCCCCGCCGAAATGTCCTCGTACTCTCTCTTTATCTTTGCTAGTCCTGGAACCCAAAAACACTTTTCGTGTTTCAATGATCCCATCTACCATTCGACATGCATATTTATACAGATGGGGATGTGTCGGAGAGGCGAATCAGCAAAAGTCAGCTGTCGGCCCAGATGATTTCCATGTCGACTCGCCGGTGGATCGATACGCGCGTAATTCGGTCAAGGTAATTGGGACACATCATGTGGGTTCTGGGATGTTTTTTTGGAGGCAGGGGTGTCGGGTTTGTCATCGTCGTCTATAGAGAGGTAATCAATCAAGGTTCTAGTTTCATTATTATTATTAAACTAATTGAGTAGATATGAGGAAGATAGAATTGAGAGAAAATATATCTATGATTGAAAAGAGAGAGAGAGAGAGAGAGAAAAAAGGGAAGGGATAAGTTGTTTAAGAAAAAAATAAAATCAGCTGAGATACGAACAGAAGCCTCCCAGTCTCCAGCAAACCATACCAGACGAGATTTTCTGCAAGCCCATCGATATATATATATAACTGCTTCTTACTACCCGTTGTGGGTTTTACACATATGTACTAATCACACTAATGTGTTAGAAATGAGGAGGCATGAACAAAGAGGAAGTGACTGGAATTTGCGTGGTGGTAAAAAGGAGTACAATTTAAGAAAAACTACCCTCAGTACACCCGACCGGGATCTTAACCCCGATCTAATCCATCATATGTGGTCCAGTCTATTGCGAAAGTGATATACACATTTTGAGGAACAAAAATAGATATTTTAAAATCCATGATCGAAATTATTAAAAAAAAATAATAATAAAAAAAAAAAAAAAATAACACTCTTATTATAATTTTAGCTATAAAACTTTTAAAAACAATCTTAAACATTTTTATTAATCTGACCAAATCTCTCTATAAGAAATTGCTGGTGTGTCTTGACAGTATTAGTGCCTTGTTCAGTGTGCCTTGAGTTGAAAAAAGTTTGAAACTCGCCACCTTAGACCATTCGGTTCCCAACCTTTTTTCAAATCGGGGAATCTTTGAAACCAATCATAGTTCACCGCAGCCACCCCTCCATCTTCACCACCCCACGAGGTGAAACTTAACACTTAAGCTCACGTTTCAAGTACTCTACGTAGCCCATTTCATTTTAAGAAGAAAAAAAAAGAAAGTTTAATCGGACAATAATGGGGGGAAAAACCCGACTGTTTAAGAAAATTATGAATTGCAAATATTTGCGGACCCCACACAGGATTCTTTGTTGACCCCAGGTTGGGAAACCACTAAACCACAAAAGTTGGTTATATATATATTATATATATGTTCCGGCTAACAAATATAAATTTTAAATTATTGTTTATTTGTAGTTTCACATCATTCAATAATATTCGATATTCACCATTTGCTTGAACATGTTTTTTTCCATTACTGTCTGAATAAAGTTATTTTTTTCTATTATTGTATATATAATATATATTATATAATATATATATATATATATATAATTACCAGCTTAGCTTTGACAGTCAACCATGATATACAAATAGGCTATGATTAGATAGTTTGAAAACAAATGCCGAAAATGGCAGTGTCCTCCAATTTGGTCACCCCTATTTGTTTGCCTACTCTGTTAAGCAACATTGATAAGTTCCGGCAATAAATAAGCAGTAACTAGTCCCTGGTTGGCCATTATTCACTTAGATTGCAATAGTTCGTCTGCTTTTTGTGCAAGGAGATATCTAATGTCATGCCATCATTTGGCTGAAAATTGATTAAAGGGGAAAGGATTGTTTTGAGAAGATTGAATAAGTTATTATGGTTGATTTTAATGGATATGTTTAGGGAATAAATACTTTAATTTAAATTTATTTGAGTTATTTTAATTTTCTGAACCGACTGATTATATCAGCACACGACTTATAAACCAACTTATATTTAAAACATATAAAACATCCAGCCCCTCCCGCCTCACCCTTTAATTCATCACTGTGAAAGGGGAAACCCTTCCTTCATCAATGGCACATTTTTTGGTCATACCAGGAATCGAACATGGCACCCTTAACTCAATAGACAGACACGCTATCAACTGAGTTATAGTGTCGGATTGGCAACATTATACTAAAATTACGGAGTACTATTTCATATCTCAAAATAAACTTAAAGTACATGGATATTTTTTAGCTTGTTACAGTTGATTTATAAAGGATCAGCCCTAAGGACCTTTGGGAAATCAGTCTGATTCGAAACTCCATATAGTTTCCCGAATCGAATTACTAATATCGTAAGAAAAAAAAAAGAAAAAAAATCATGACACATAGTATGTATCAAAAGAACGTCGTTCATAAGGTTGTATTAAATATCGGTTATAATTAGTTAATCCTTAACAAGGCCTACAAATTATATCTTCATAGATACAGTTTAAGTTTTTATAGGAATAGCCTTTTCAAACTTTGTATTTGATCAACATTAATAACATTTCACTACATTATTAATGTTATTTATTAGAAAGGCCTAATTGAAAAACAAACTATAAAAAGGGATAGCTTCAAATACCATGACTTGACGTATTAATACATGAAAGTTGATTTATTAACTTTTCTAGCTGTCGGATAAGGCTCTTCCAATGAAAATTGGGATAAAAAAAAATGTCCACATATCGACGCTGCAGCAAAACAAACTTAACTCTCTGTCGCTTCTCTGCATTGAGGCAGATTTTTTTACTCAAAGTGTAGAATTCAACGGCACCATCGAAGCGTTTGCTTGGTCCAAAGCACAAAGAAAGAAATTTTACAATTTTATAAAACTGTATTAAAACAACTTTGTATTTAAAATATTTGGTTTTCTGTATTTTTTTCTTCTGATTTTACTGTTGTATGGACATAAATACTGTGTATTATTATGTTTCTGTAAAATTATAACCTTTTCAAATATCAACTGTATTACATTGTTATAATTTATCACACTATCCTCAATTTACATTTTATATACAAATCAGAAAATAGTGTAACGGAACGTGAGATAGTTTATTTTCCATTAAATTTGAGCATTAATTAATTTTAATGCTAAACAAGTAAATATTGACTGTATGTCAAAAATAAAATCTTACAAAATAAAGAAACGCTATTAGTATTTAACATAAAATCTGTTGATATATGATAGCTTTCGGAAAATTTTAAATAATTTTAATACTTATTTTTATATATACATATATATTTGGGGGGGAGGAGGGCCGCACCCATGAACTTTGGCCTATGGCGTAAAGCCTCGGTGGCGTAGTTGGCTAACGCGCTTGTCGTGTTGAGCTCAACTGTTGAGGACGGGGAGATCGAGGTTCGAATCTCGGTCGGGTGAACTGGGTGGGGTTTTTCCTAAATGGTTTTCCACTCTCCGTCCACGCAAATGCGGGTTCACTCCCTCTAATTCAACCTTCCCAATTCCTAATCCATTAGCGTAATTAGTACTTAAAGCGTATAACCCGAACGGGTAGTAAGACGCGGTGCCAAATATAATATACTATGGCGTAAAAAATTGCAAATACGTGCCTGTGTATATGTATTATGTAATATATATATATATATACAATGATAGGGTAGGAAAAAGGTTAGGAGTTCATAAAAATTGTACCCGTATCTATATATATTGGGATTGCGATGAATCATTTAATAAAGGTAACGGCTCAGTAGGCCCCAAACCGACCTGAGATTAGGAAAAAATATTTTTTATCTAAAATTATTATATTCATATATATATATATATATATAGACTTTTACTATATGTATACAACAATGATTTCGAATAAAAATCTTCATATATATATATATATTTTTTAAAAAATTTCTTGTTTCTTAAATACTATTAGAATAAAGGGATTTCCAGACTAAAGAATTGAAAAAAATATATCACAGTGACGTGTCATGGATTGTTTTCAGGTTAAGCAGATATAGTTTAAACTGTATCTTAGAGATGTTCCCATTACTCATTAGAACACCCATTGGACAGGTGTCACCAGAAATACATTCCCATATGAGGTGTGTAGTTCAGGATCTATGTACGGTACGATTGGTCATATGTGGACAAAGTATGTGGGGAAAAAAAATATTGGATATACAACTTCAACAAGCATTGCTTACCCTGGCAACACTAAAAGACACGGCAAGACACTAGAATATTAGATGAGATAATATTGACAAAAAGCCACCATGTTTGTCTTCAATGTAATACAAACAAGACATTCCAGAAGCGACATCTGATTAATATTTTAAGAATACGATTACTTGGAGAACACTAAGTTAAATATCAATAAGGGGTGTGCCTTAACATTTATTAGATATGATAAAATGAACATTTAGAGAAGAGGTTATAAAAATATATGATTTCCCTAAAATGGTTCTAATGCCATTAGTGTCAAATATAATAACTACCTTGAAAAGGAGAATAAGCGTTTGAACGCACGTTTATTTGATAGCTAGCAAATAAAATTCAATCAAATCGATCAACATCAGGTGATATTAAAATCAACAAGAATTTCGGTTTGATTGTTTATGTTAATATTATGTGTTCGACGTCAAGGTAGATTCACTCTAAGTTGACTGACGAACCTTTGTTTTATTGGCGTGGAGACTAGTAGCAATTGTAGACATTTCAAACAAACAAGATGATCTCCCCCTCCCCCCCTTTTTTTTTGGGTGTGAATTTTATAATCAGTAGGTTGCCAACAGGAAAATCCTTGAGTAAGATGGCTAACATGGAAACGATGTCGTTTGATATTAACTCTGCGGTTAGTCCTTTTATCTGGGTGTGCAGGATCTTTGGATTGGCTCCGCTCAAATTCGTTAAATGTCTAGAACTCATCGATGGAAAATGGGCCACAAGGAGATCACGTGTGTTCTGACGAATTTAACGTTACTATCACCGAGCGACAAGCAACTATGTCTATGGTATAGTCTTGGAAAAGTCTTGGATACCCTAAATAGACTAGATCACATTATGATCGATGATATAATTCCTGTTTACCGTTCTACAAACATATTTATGTTTTGGGAAATAGTCGGAACTTGTGTGGTATTCATTACATATATTCTAATACAAACTCTAGGGTGTAATCACAATTTGATTGATATTTGTTACGTCATATCTGTAAAACACATCGTCCGAATGATTAATCTGGCCAAATCAGCTGACATTTGGGAACGGGAAAAATCTCAGCTGGGCTGCTTTTCACTTCTTTATTTTATTTTTTGTATCATTCTCACTTCCCGTAAGCACGGGTGCATTTCCTCTATGTTAACTCACTCATATTCTCCCCCTATATTAAGACGTTAATAATCATGTTGTTTATTGTAATAATAGTATATATATATATATATATATATGGCTTCGAGGGTGCATCCTTACATATATATAGAATGATGCACCCTTGAATTCTTATGGATATTTGAATTTCAAGAAGTCGAGAAAATTTTGGATTCAAGACTCGATATTTTTTCTTGGTTTTCCAACTAAAATTTGCTTTAGTGCTCTAATACGGCTTATTGGTGGCTTAGAACCAATTATATTTGTAGAGTGAACTTAATAGCCAAACCTCAGATCAGTAATTTAACACTTACCTGAAGGTTTGAATGTTATAATGAATGGGATTATTTAGAAAGAATGTCAACAATTAGTAACTATTTGTATTTTACATTATTCTATTAACTTATATTTGTATTTTATATTATACTCATTATATTTTCCAAGATTGGAATTAGGTTTAGAGAATAGGGATTCGAAAGTAATAGTGGATTCGACAGCCCCTTAATTTTACTATTTAGAAAATATACAAAATAAGTTTAGTAGTGACGTATTGTGGAATGTTCCCAGACAAACCGATTTAGTTTGAGCTGTGTTTGTGAATTGTTATTATCTTTCAATACAACCTTAATTATCGAAGTGTCGACGGAAATAAATTCCCATGGTAGAAATGGAAAGTATAACCTAGGAATATTTGGTCAAATGAGGACAGAGTAAGTGAGAACATATCACAGGTATACAGTTTTAACAAGCTCTAACTACCCTGGAAACATTCCATGCCACGCCACTGAAATATTTACTAGCTAACATTGACATAAAGTTAGCAAGTTTGTCTTATTTTATATTACACATTAAAAGAAATTTAAGAAGCGACTTATATTATTATTATTATTATTATTATTATTATTATTAGCACCGCGTCTTACTACCCATTCGGGTTATATGCACTTAAGCTAGTGTTTAATGGTAGGGTGATTGTGAGATGAAATGGAGGACTTATAGTTTAACGTGGAATCCGAACCACGGTGGAGGCCTGGCATTCCCCACATTTACAAGCGACTTATATTTAATATTTGAACTAATGAATGACTTGTAGAACAATCTGATGACAGCCAATAAACAATGAGTCTGATGACTGCTTTCATACAAATGATTAGAAAATGGATTTAATAAAAGGAACATTTTGAACAGATGTTATGAAAAATTATAATCAAACTAAACTGTTTCGAGTCCCATTACTGCGTCAAATAAAATAACTATCCTGTAAAGAAAGTAATTTAGAATACAGGGTTATTTGCTTCTTAGATAATGAAATTAAGGCGAACTGAATAACATCAGATGATTTGCGAATAAACAGGAATTTCAGTTTATTAATACAAAATAAAATTATATATTTGGATTGCTTAGGTAAATATTATGTATTCGTTGCCATGCTAACTTCACTCCTAGTCGAGCAATCAAATTATTAACTTGGTAAAACTAGTTTGTAGTTTACAAGATATAACCGTTGTCTTATCGGCGTGAAAACACGTGACAATAAATGTAGACATTTTTAAAAGTCAAGATAAAGTGGTTCACCTTTTTTTTTCGGCTTTGAATTAAAAAAACAAACAATAGTTTACCAATAAAAAAAAAATTAAGTCGCTAAAAACGGAAAATATGTCGCTTGATCTTCACTCTTCAGTTAGTTCTTTTATCTACGTGTGCAGGATCCTTGGATTGGCTCCGGTCAAATTCGTTAAATATCTAGAACCCACCAATGGGAAATGGGCTACCAGGAGACCACGTGTGTCAGGCAATTTTGACCTCAGTATCACCGAGCAACAAGTCAGCAGGATGAAGTATCAAGTGTCAGCAACAGGATGGTTTTACAACATTGCATTGGCGGTGATGATTATGATTTGTGGTTCTATTCATGTTGTGAAGCTGTTATCTTGGGTCCAAGCGTTTGGGAATGCATTTTACATATACATCTTTTATATAATTACTAATATTATTGTCGTCGTTATTTTAATAACTCTGTTTCCCGGTTATTTATGGGCGAGGCTTGGGAACGTCTTGGATATTCTAAAAAGTCTAGATCACATTATGATCGATGATAGAATTTCTGTTTATCGTTCTACAAACACGTTTCTGTTTTGGGAAATAGTTGGAACTTGTGCGGTATTCATCACACATACTATAATCGACACTCTAATGTTTAATCACAATTTGATTGACATTTGTTTGGTCATATCTGCAAAACACATCCCCAGAATGATTAATCTAATGTTCACTGTACTTGTTGGGAATTTGGCTCTCTTATTCAGACAGAGGTTGTTTCATTTGAATGGATGTTTATCCAAATTGACTGACCCGTGTGACAAACAGGTAGTGACTGGATATCCAAACCCACCACCCAAGATCATAAACATATCCTCAGCACCTTCGAAGGACCTTATTGTTCCTGCCATTCCATCTACAGTTTACCTGGGTATTGCCTCTTTCAGCCGAAGGTTAAATACCTTCCGCGAGACTCACGGTGCTCTATGTGACGCTAATCAAGAAGTCAATGAAATATTCGGCTCCCTTCTGTTACTGAACTTGTTTATCGATTTCGTCGAATTGATGCATCAGATGGATAGGATCGTGACACTTTTAACCAATGGAGGAAAAAGTGAAGAAATATTTGACCTTGCTTATGCGATGATGGTCATTGTCCTGAAAGTAGTTTTCCTGACTTTTAGTTGGGATTCTGTGAGTTCTGAGGCCAGGGTCACCGGTGTGATCGTGCAAAAGATGACCTTCCTCAAGAACTCAGACCAGTACACCAAGACGGAGGTACAGTTGTTCCTGGAGCAGGTCATCATTAGGAAGGTTCACTTCACCGTCGGCAAAGTTTTCACCCTTAATCGTGCCAATGTATATTCAGCTTTTGGAATGGCGATGGCTAATTTGATTGTTCTTATACAAATCAAATAAAATTTTACCCCTATTGGTTGGTAGTCGCTTAGTATAAGGAGCTATTGATGTTACGTTTTGGTGATGGGGATATCACAGCTAGAATATTGTTGAACTGTATTGAAAGTGATTCTCCATAGATAATTTCTCCCTCTCCCTCCACGGAAATGCTTTTAAACTTCCTAAAACTTGTTCCTCCTTTATCTCTAGATCTCTAATGTAAATAAAGCCCATAAATTACACTTTCACGTTCAAATCTGTCCTGATTAGAGCACTGAACTTTATATTAAAAGAGTATAAGGTTTAAGTCCCGGCTGGAAGTATAAAGTTGGGTTAATCCTAGCACGAGATCACTGTAAACTTAATATAAGACCCAAAACGACATTTAGAGAATAGTAATTAATGATTTTTTTTTAAAAGTTGTGATTTTTTTTCTTCTTCCGAGGCTGATTAAAATAATGGTACTGTTGAATGTTGAATATTTAATGGTCAATATGTCATAAAAGTAATATTTCATGTTCTGAAAAATGTGTCTGAAAACCTAGACGTCCACACACATGCCCATTTGTTCCCTTATCTTATTTTTATCCATTGATATACATGTAAACATGTTGTGTCTCTCAATTGTTTGAGTATTTACTAGGGGATTGATAGAACTTTAAATTTCCTTGGTACCATCCCAAAGCCATCATCTGTTGGCGAAGGTAGTGTCAACATCTACAGATAGAGGGTGTTGTAAAGTCAGCACAACAAACTCTCCGTCATATAATCTCCATTTCTATGCCGGAACCGCTTACTTTTAATCTAAATATCTTCTGATTTGCAATAAAGTGGCTGTGTTGACCCCTTTCCAGATACACTACTTCACATAAAACATGGTAGCGCTGGGGATAGATCCAATGACCTTTAGATTTGTAGCCAATAACTTTGACTACTAGACCACAGATGTTGTCATTATAAGTTTATGTAGGTCTATTACTTTATATGTAATATTTGGTGTTACATGTATAACATTATCAACCATGCTGATTGTAAACTTGTTAGGTTAAACACTAATTATATGAATATGTAAATAATATGATGTAATCACATATATATGCCTATGTATAATATGACAACTTACTTTTATACGTTACATATCAACACATATCGTATTAAAATACCAAAATGCTTTATGGATCCATACAATGATTTTTATTATTCATTGATAAATAGTATAATATCGGAAATAGTTAATAGTTTTTACACCGTAGGTACTGTACTCTTCAGCGTATAAATAGATGAACCTTCGCTAAGAAAACTATCCCAACATCTTAGATCAGTAGGTGGGGAGGGCACCTGTTTACTATTATTAAGGTCCCGTGCTCAATTCCAGGTTGGGAGAATAGCTTACCACCACGAAATTGATACTGTTTGCATCAAATTAATTATCGAAACGAATTTATGATAGGATTTCTGGTTACGTGTCACTTATAATTATGTATAGTTATGTTAGGATAAGTAAATTATAGCTAGAATAGATGCACTAAACTGTGCTATCATTAAGGAATAGTAAGACTTTAAAAATTAATATATTAATATTGTTTTTATGTAAATAATATGGATTGAATCGTTAAAAGTTCATTTATAATTATAAAAAAGAATTTGACAACATTCTGACGAAAAATTAAGTTGATTTGATTTGCTGTTTGACAATATTTTCCTAATTGAGATATAAAATATAGAATAAAAATTAATTTAAAATACGTCATTTGGAAATTTTTAAATAATGAACGAGATAAAATGATTTTTGAAGATTGACTAGTGATTGTAAATCATTAGAAATAAGCATATAATGAATTATAATATAAAAATATTACCCCATTGGTACACGTTTGTAATCAAAATCGTATCATTGAAGCATGTCAGAAACAATATTTACAATATTCAACTAAAGTGATATGTAAATTAAAATGCAATGAATTTATAAACACAAAAGTTGATAAACAATTATAATAGAACAGAAGAATATAAATTAATGATCAAAAAGTAAAATAGAAGAGACTAACAAATCCTTAAGTAATAATAATAATTATTAATAATATGTTTGCATACATTTTTCTTTGAAATGGGTCAATTTAAAGCCTTATGTTGAATATCGTCCCACGCTCCTTGATGTTAAAAGATTATTAATAAATATATTTATTGTTAATTCACATACATTCATCAACAGACACAAAATATCACTGACCAGCCTTGAGATATATTTTCTCATGAATAAAAAAAAGTTTTTTCTCCCAATGCTTCTCACTACTTGTTTGGACTATACCCCTATTTGTTAATGATTATAAGGGTATAACTAGAGGAAGTGCACCCACATTTGTGTATAGAGAGAGTGTAAAACATTTGAGGAAAAAAGCCTTTATAACACCTATCTGAAAAAAGTTCAGCCGTTTCCTGCCAGATGAGTATTTTATCCAAACCACCTCTCTCTCTCTTCCTCAACCCCTTTTTGGCATTATATACCTTTCCATCTTTTTTTTTGTAAGTCCAGCTACTCCCCCTTCCCTCACCCCATTTATATCCTGTTCAGGTAAAACACTTGATTTGACACTTGTCTTTAACTTTATTATCACTATTACCTCCAATTATCAAAATCTCGATTTCGAATTTTTTTACGATCACAATAGTCTCGCTTCAAGGTTTCGAGAGAAAGTAAATGTTTCTTTACAAATTTACAAATAACGATTAAAATTATTATTTTTTATTTGAAATATATTTTTATAAAATCAAAATATCTAAGCTATAAGAAAAAATATTACAAACTTTTAGTATATGTATATTTTAAGATAAGAGTGGGAACAATTTTTTATGGTGCACCATACAATTTTTTTTTTAAAGTTTCATAGTCCATTAATAAATATATATTTTTTACATTATTGTTTTAGATTTTTGTAACGACATTCTGTACAAACTTTGAAGATAGTGTAATGAAATATAAAACTACATGTTTTATCAATGGTGGTGTCAACTTATTTATCATATACTCGTACGGTACAAACTTTGTGGATAATGTGATTAAATGTAAAATTTGTAACCACACAACCTAATTTAGAAAGAACATTTTTATAATATTGTGTGTTATGGATTGCGAATGACAAAACGAGTGTTACAGGTTGTGATTAGTTTGTAAACAAATATAATATTTGTATAATATTGTGTGTTATGGATTGCGAATGACAAAACGAGTGTTACAAGTTGTGATTAGTCTGTAAACAAATATAATATTTGTATAATATTGTGTGTTATGGATTACGAATGACAAAACGAGTGTTGCAGGTTGTGATTAGTTTGTAAACAAATATAATATTGGTATAATATTGTGTGTTATGGATTACGAATGACAAAACGAGTGTTGCAGGTTGTGATTAGTTTGTAAACAAATATAATATTGGTATAATATTGTGTGTTATGGATTACGAATGACAAAATGAGTGTTGCAGGTTGCGATTAGTCTGTAAACAAATAGAATAGAGGAGATGTTCACATTAACATTGTCAGCATTCCTTAGTCAGAAACCAGACCAGAGGGCAGGATAAAATGTAGGGGATACAGCCATCGTGGCTGACTAAACAACATAACAGTATAGGGGTCATTATGCCTGATCCGTGACTTCGCGGAATAGGACGCCGGTTCATCAGTATTCGTAGAAGAGGGCTACCGCTTGATAACAGGGTGCTAGGGCTAGGATACTTTGTAGAGACCACCTAGGAGTAAGACAGGCCATTGGTTATTCCTAGTAACACCTCGTTTTGTCACAAGCTTCCGAATCTTCTTTTAAGTTATTTCATTCTTATATCAATGTCAACATCACATTTGTAATAGACATGGTAGCACTAATAAAAACCTTTTAAAACCAAATCGAACGTCAATCACGAACTCAAACAAGTATAGACAATCACCTCCCACTAACCTCGGCTTGAGCAGATCCCGACAGATTATAAGCCCACATTTAGAGGACGCANATTTCCTATTTTTTTTAAAAGACCCTAGTGGCTTGGCTTAGTTCAATCAAGTTAACACAATCTGGACCCACATCACAACAAATTTATCCTAATTTGTGACCCATTTCAATAAAGCATTGCTATCAATATCCTTGACCTTGTGCGTTTCTGAACTTTAAAGATACCGGTAGGTTTTGTCGTAAATTTTCACGGCCGATCCACCGAGATCAACCTAGTTAAGTCTACCACTACATCTGGCGCTAGGCGTCTCATTTACTGTCAACATGGCCGACGTGCGTGATTCACGGGAAGTGACTGAATAATTGTCGTAGCGAGTTATAGTGCGTTTTAAAGGTTCTCTAAGAATTTGAACGTTTGAGAAAACTTATGTAGCCCAGGATATAAGTCTGGTTTTCAGCAAATGGCTTCAACTGTGGGAGAGATTACTATACATATTTTTTTAAATCACTGGACCTCACATCTCTTTCGAGTTACACAACTATATACAGGATTATCTTTGCACTTTATTGCTTGTATTAGTGTTATTCTTTATCCTTAAAACTGTATGTATTTTGTTGTACAATTAGATTGAAACTAAAACTTAGAATAAACTAACGTGGTAGAAATGAATGATGAAGAATTTAAAAGTAATGGATCTGAATTTCCGTGGTGCTGACCCCTTCCCTTATTTAAGAGGCCGGTCTGAGATTTATATGCGTAGAAAATTAAACAAAATGTATATACTGAAGCGATATTTGATTTATTTTTGAAAAAAACAAACAAAAACAAACTGCCATAAAAACTGCGAAAATACATCTTTTAATTCGCGTTACCTAAAGACCATCTCACCTTAACCTAATTTTGTGATGTTTAATTATAAATAATGTCTGCTGATGACCTAGTAGTAATATCTATAACCGATCTAGTACCAACATAAACTAAATACGCTATGGCCAACAAAAATGAAGCGTAGTGAAAATTATGGGGCCATCATAACCTTTGTTACCTATTTATAATTATATGTTCAGTCCTAAATGTGGGTAAGCATTTACTAGATAATTGGTACGTTCATGAGATTGTTGTTAACACGCACTAGAAGCTCAATTTGAACTAGACTAAACATAAAAATACGTTACGCAACTTAGATATTATGTATACCATGGGAGAATTTAATTTACTATTCTTTTCACAACTGAGTTCAGATTGAAATATTTAGTTTTAGGTCCACATTTTGAGACAAGATAATTCCCCCCCTCTCCTACATTACCTCCCTCGTAATAATACTAATTCGGACATTAATCACACTAATGGAATAGGGATGAGAAAGGTAGGATTTTACAGGCGATATACTCATATTTGCGTAGAGAAATCCCCAGGAACAATTTAGGAGAAAACCTTCTCATTAGGACTACACTTGATCGGGGTTCAAACCCTGATTTCCTCCTTATTGGCAGTCCAGTCTATTGCGAAAGTGACGCCTTGGATCATTTGTCCATCAATCATTTTCATATGCCCACCCCCTTCTCCCTTTGTTGGAAGGCGAAATAAATTTCAAGTTCGTCAGTCTGGTTTTCTGGTGGTAGGAACTTCGAGGCTTGAATCCCGGCTGGGTTTTCGGACGTTGTTTTCCTAAATGGTTTTTTCTCTCAATCTTTCCATTAAAAAAAATGATGGTCCTTTTCCTTCTACTCGTTGCCGCATAAATGTCACGCTAGCCAAACTGTGAGGGGGGAGGTATGGGGGGCAAATGCTCTTGAGCTAAACATTTGATCTTTCTCTGCTCTCTTATCTGATTTCCAAGCCCTTCCTACACCTCTGACAAGACATCTTGTGAATGTGTGGAATGCCAGGTCGCCACCGTGGTTCGGATTCCACGTTAAACTGTAGGTCCTTCATTTCATCTCGCAATCACCCTACCATTACACATTAGCGTAAGTGCGTATAACCCGAACTGGTAGTAAGACGCGGTGCTAATAATAATAATAATAATAATAAATTTCTCTGCTCTCCTGGCTTATGGAGGAGTTCATTTCTGAGGTGGGGACACTATTAAGGCCAATTCTATTATCCCCAGATGATGGGTTGATATGTTAGAATGATGCTTGCTGGTGGAAAGCAGAGGGTACCTACAGTTTAACGTGGGCTCCGAACCACGGTGGGGGCCTGGCACTCCCCACATTCACAAGATGTCTTGTCAGAGGTGAAGGAAGGGTTTGGAAATCAGATAAATCTGTGCCGGGACCGAGGATTGAACCCCGGTCACCAGCACATAAGTCTGACACCTTACCCCTAGACCACCAGGTCACCCGTATTTGTTATTGAATTTTATATGTTGATCTATTTTGAAAATGTCTAAACAACGAAAACAGATGGTGCTAATGACCTACTCACAGGATACTGTGCTGTGTAAGTTAGTATCCCAACATCCATGAGTATATGATTTAAAACATCCAAAGTACAAGAACATGCATGCATGAGACAATATAAAGACGTGTTATCTTATAAGACACAGAAAAAAAAATGCATATTTTCTTACAGTGGGCTTAACTACCCGTTTGGGTTGTCAATTTTAATTACGATATTGGGGTATGTGTGAGACAGGAAGAATTTAGATGAAATGTACTCGTATTTGCTTGGAGGGCAGCGAGTATGGGAGAGTTAAGGAAAAACCATCCTTAATACACCCGGACAAGGTTCAAACCCCGACCGACCTCCGTTAGTTTATCAACAGGGTTGATGGGTTTCTTGAACCGATCACACGAGTTTGTCTGGATATCAATTCTCGACAAGCTGTAAAATATGATTGAACTGGTTAATATTAAGCCTAAAATATTCCCTGATATTTTTTTTTGCCCCCCGTCTTACTACCCGTTAGAATTATACGCTTATGTACTTTAAAAAAAAATCCATTAGTTTTTCAAGTCTGTGGCCTGGGTGAGTTTTTTATTCAAGCCATATATTTTCCACTACCGGCTGACTAGGCCTATCTTAGCTTCATATGCCTTATAATCCATCTTAAAACTAGAACAAGCACAACACCCAGTTCTCGACATTTAATTCATCAGTGTGAAAGAGTAAATTCACATTTCACCAATGATACATTTCTTAGCCATGTCGGGATTCGAACCCAGGACCCTTAGTTCAGTAGAGAGATACGCTACCGACTGAGATAAGGTGTCGGACGAGCTTATGTAGTAATCACGCTAGTTTTTTTAAAAAACTATTAGGAAGGTTATATTTTATAATAAAAAAAAAATAGCACCACGTCTTACTACCCGTTCGGGTTATACGCTTTAAGTACTAATTACGCTAATGGATTAGGAATGGGGAAGGTTGAATTAAAGGAAGTGAACCTGCATTTGCGTGGAGGGAGAGTGGAAAACCATTTAGGAAAAACCACACCCAGTTCACCCGACCGAGATTCGAACCTCGATCTCCCCATCCTCAGCAGTCGAACTCAACACGTCTAGCGCGTTAGCTAACTACGCCACCGAGGTGGGGCTTTATAAGAAATGTATCCGCATTTGTGTGGAGGGAGAATGTAAAACCATTTCGGGGGGAAAAACCCACACCTCTATCTTCTTGTCATAGGCAGTCTAGTCTACTGTGAGAGTAGTGGTTTAGACCACGCGACTACCGAAGCGGGTTCCCTGAACTTAGTATCATAACTTAAAAGATGTATATTAATTTAAATATCATAGCATCCGTCCTCATCGTGCGTCACAAAATATTCTAAATACACACACATTGTTTAAATTACCGTTTGCTGCAAATAATTTTCTCGGACTCTTCCGATTAATTGACTCATTCCAAGAAACGTCCTTTGTTTTCTAATAATATATTAATTTAGGAAACAAAAGGTATTATAATAAATGTATAAAGCTAATTTAACACTCAGATATCTTATAAGGTGCATCTGTGTATTATTTTGTACCTTATTTGTGTACATTTATAAAGTATCTAATAAAATTGTAGAGTGTAAAAATGTAAAATATTAAGATTTATGTTTGTTATCATTTATACTAATATAACTGATTAACATACATATGCCTTTAGATAACTTACTTTTATGGATATTAAAAAAAATTATTAAATTAATAAATTGTTTCAGATATAAAAATGTTGTATTTAAAAAGATGTAAGATAGCAATTTAAATATTGGTCTTATGGTGCCCCCCCTAGCCCCCGTCATTTTTTTTTATAAATCCGCTACTGCTCCCTTGAAATATCCCAAAAGGTTCTGTCACTCGGATCAACCTGTACTCTCCATCCTTCTCTAAATCAACTGGTGAATGCTGCTTGAGTTGCGTCTTGGATATCAACCCATGCGGCTAGTGTCGCCACGGTCTGTCGCGGCCGTAGCCGCAGTAGCTGGTTACTGTCGCAGATTGGACAACGCACCATCTTCCAATGGACTGTACTACTAGAACGCTCACATTATTTTGAATGCAATCGAGTGACGCGAATAATAATAAAAAAAAATTGACGTGAAGAGCAAGGACGCATTACTGAGTTAATTAGGCCAACCCTGTCAACTAGATGTCAACAAGTGTCCTCCCCTATCTAGCACGTCTAACAACCTTGCTGTATACTGTTGTAAACTTGTCTGTCTACCTGTCTGTGTGTCCCTCAAATCAAAAGTGATTTATTACGATGCATTTTGGGACGTGTCTTTCTTGCAACTCATTACAGATGATTCACTATTTTTTTTGTTTGTTTTTTTGTGTGCCAGGGATGATGGGTTTTCACACTGTAACACATTCATTGCCAAATATTTACCCCCCTCCCACCCCCATCTCATAACTTCCTCACTAAATCTCTTCCCCTCTTCCCCCAGTTACCTCAACCAACTAAATAAAAAAATTACATAATGTATTCTTTATGTTTATCTCGTCTTTTACGTCTGAAGTTTTATTAAAAAAAATTTATTAATTAGCCTCTCTCGAACCCTTGGAGAGAGAAGTATTGTGATCGTAAATTTAAAAAAAATCAAATAATATAATTTTTATACTTGTCGACGTATATCTGTATCTCAGCCAAGAGTAGAAACCATTCTACCAATTGGACTAAATCTTGGTACAGTAGCCCCATGGCTTCTTTGGTGCTAACTGACAGCTGATGGCTTTGAAAAGTTATCAGACCAAATTATGTATCCATACGCTGAACCATATGAGCTGCAAAAACATTAGTTTAGCAGCTGTTACTTTTGACAGTCAAAATTTAGGTATATACCTAAATGTTGACTCTCAGTAGTTAGCTGTGAGCTGTCAGTCAGCACCAAAGAAGCCATGGGGCTACTGTACTTTATATCAGTGGAAACTTCAGAATTTGATAATATCTTCGCAACTGTATTTGAGATACGAAATAACTTATCGTTAGAAAGTTGTACTATTAAAAATTAAAATAAACTTTACCTGAAATATAGTTATATAAAATCAATAGTTTCCGAGCCATTGTTAAGTAAATTTTTTAAATTGATGTCTTGGAAATGGGGAGTTACGCTCTTTGTTGAACAGAGATGTTACGTTAAAAAAATATATGTATCTTTTAAAGTGTATTTTAGGCCTATTTCATATATGCCCTCTTTAATGGAATGTGATTCTCTTTTCTATCAAGTTTATGCAGCAATGTTTATTATTTAATTTCATAAATCTTACGAATTTTTATTTATTTTAGATAAAGGAGAGAGAGAAAGAGAGAAAGAGAGTCTGTGTGGTGCACCCTACAATTTTTTTTAGCACAGTGTTTTTTTTATCTTTTGGGTTGTACGCTAATGTGTTAGGCGGGAGTAAGGTTGAATTTAGAGAAATTGTGTCCTTCTTAGAGTGGAAGGAGAGTGGGAGACCATTTTGGAATATCCACTGTCAGTACACCCGACTAAACCTTGATCTCCCTGTCATTGACAGTCCAATATATTGCGTGAGTGACGCCTCATACCATATGACCAGTACTCACAACACAGTACACGTGGACAAGGGTGGTAAACTCATGTTGTTTGATTTTATATTGACGTAGAAGTCCTGGTTTGAATCCAAGATGTCTGTACCGATTTATCAATATCCCTCCACGAAAATGACAGTACACGTTCATTAAATTTTATCTTATTTATCCCCCTACCTCTCCCATTATTACAGATATTAGGCTAGCCCGGACGGGTTGTAAGAAAAGGATAATGGGATGATAAAACAACCAAGCAACCATTTGTTTATATATATATATATATATATAT
>CABFVZ010000267.1:338558-349557 GCA_902151445.1 Timema monikensis | reverse complement strand
TATATATATATATATAAAATATAATAAAATTAATTTCTAATTTCTTCATACAATAGTCAAATTGAAACTGATCCAGACTAAAATAATACTTTTTCTTATAATCTTTACTTCCTTAATAGTTTTAATTGTTTCTCTTTAATTGACTACTATAGCTGGTTCCTAAACGTTAATCACAGTCAATCAATGAGTCAATCCCTCTGATTCGTAACAAAGAGACTGAAAAGACACCACATTAATTTAAATATATACATTTTATGGGAGAAAGTACAAATAATCATGACGTTTTATTTAGCTTAATTACAATTTATTTCACATCTCACAGGTATTAGCGGGGAAAGGGTGGGGGTAAACTACAATGTTAAAGCACACGTGACAAAAAAAAATACCCCCACAGGAACCAGACCATCCTTATTGCTAACTTTACGCCTTGAAACGTGCCACCACCGATGCACGTAATGAGACTCAAAATATTCAACATATAGTCCGTCTTATTTTCAGCATAATTTTTCAACAACTCAATTAATTCGTACCCACGGATCTCTTAAATCCGCCAAAACGTTGCGTCACACGGTCTGTCGAATAATCAGAAAACTTTCGTTTCCCGTCACGTTTCAAGGTAAGGGGTGAATATTGTTTTAAATACAAATGGGTCCACTATTTTTAGAGGTTCGAGGTTAATTCAGCAGATTCATGCGTCACCATAACAGATCAACTAATTTGTTAGTTAGTATAGTTTTATTTTGGGTGATTAAACATATTAATATGAAAAAAAATAATTTTTATTATTCGTATCCCTGAGTAGTGACGTATCAACTTGTGAAGGATTTGGAGTAGAGGGGATATAACTATGAGATATAGGGGGCTGCTGCACCCTAGAACATATTTTGATTCTTTTTGTACTCCACGTCCTAATATCCACCCAGAGACATTCTAATATCTACAAAAATAGCGTAGAGACGTAGAAGGTATAATTTAGGTAATATTCGCGTTTTGGGAGGGTGGGAAAAACAATTAAGCAAAACACATTCTCAGAACACTCAGCCAGGTTTCGATCCCTGATCTCTCCAACTCCGGTGAAACTAGACTAGGGGAGCTTGACGTTTAGTCCGGGAGCCAACCGATGAGGCTAAGTTGAATTTAAACCAAAGCCACTTTTAAAGACCGTTACAGATTTATGTTAACTATATAAATACATTATTATATCTATGTATGGATTAACCTTCAAAAGCTGCATTAAATTACTTTTAATTAAAGGTTCCTAGTTCTGTTTTTTTTTATCAAATAAATAATTTAAATTATATAAGTGTTTTATTCTATAAAAATATAGTAAAATTGTGCGTCTGAGCCACTTAATTCGTAGCCTAGTAGTGGATATAATAGTCAGTACTAATGTACCGTTGCCCAGAGGACACCCGAACGTACTAATCGTTCATCTTTTCCATGGAGACTCTTTCCATGTCCCAATGAGATGATGGTGATGGTGAGTATGAGGGTGTGGAACCAGTGGAAACGCAAACTAACTTAAGTCTTATCAACCAAACTCTGATGATCTTTAGGATAATTCCTCTTTCGGTAAAATTATACAAAGTACCAGTCAGGAATCGAGACCGGAACACTTAGGCTCATAGACAGGTGTACTGACCACAACACCACGGGGATGATTTTATACAAATAATAATACAATTATTATTATCGAGAAACAAGCCCCACACGCTGTAAGAGATCAGGAATAGAAAATATTTTATTCCTAATTTGTTCTGTCTTACGTCATGACTGTGGTGCAACAATAATTAATAATGTTAACTTTCCAATATCTCTCCCCCCACCCCCTTTTTTTCTCGTGCACTATGTCTTACTACCCGTCCGAGCTATCAACCTATTAATACAAGTGGGATAGAGACTAGGAAGGTAGAATTTGGAGAAAATATACCTGAATTTTAGTTGAGGCAGAATGGGAAATCTATTTAGAAAATATCATCTCAGAACACTCGGCTTGGGATTCCAACCACGGGTTTATTGTTATCCAGACAAGGCTAGACTTACGCCTTTTTCCACGTACAGTATGAGCTATGACTGTCATACATTTTTTACCATTCTCCATCCATACAAATGAAGGTATACTTATCTGAATTATATATATAAAAATAAAAACAGAAGAGTTTTAGTTTTGATAGTACGACATCTTTAAAGATATTTAGTATCTCAAATAGTTGTGGGGATGTGATTAAAATTGGACATTTCCGCTTATGTAAGGTATCTTCAAAGTAATTTTCATGTGAAAATGAGAGTTTTTATTTTATTGGTGATTTTAAACTCGTCAGAGAAAAATTTGAAGAAATAGATTTTTTTTTCTCTTTTCATCCTTCAATAAAGTATCTTTAATTCTTGGGTTATTAAAAAAATAGCTCAGCGTAATTTTATGAAAACCCTATTTATCAAGCTTTGGCTTGATTGATAGAATGGTTTCAACTCTAGGCCGAGATAGAGACAGACAGTCAGACAGATGAAATTGCAAAAATCACTCTTTCGATTTCAATGGGTCATAAAACGTCGATATTTATCAATATCTCGAGATCGATTTTACTAACGATCACAATACTTCTCTATCCGTGGGGTCGAGAGAAAGTAAAAACAAGTATTAAGATTGTGTTTAAAAGTACAATAGCCAAAGTTATACTATTATTGTTATTAAAAAAATATTACTATCATGAATTTAAAGAATATTTATTTTTACCACTCAGATTTCCCCCCGCTTATTATTGATCTTTCCCCAAACCCCAAACTTCCACGGCACACCAGTTGAAAAATGCTGCAGTAAGGCACACTTTGACAAGGCACACTTCGACAAGGAGTCACTGAATCTATATTTGTCCTTCATGGTACCCCGGACACACGGGGAAGAACCACTTCCATGTTGGCTCAGTATCCACGGTTATAGTTGGGGAGGGGGGGGGGCGGTTGGGGGGTTCAAACACCCCTAGAAATCTTATGAATAAAATATATATGACTTTATTTATGGTTCAAAACACTATCAAAATTAGGGCACAAATACAAATTAGGGGCTTATATTGCCATAAAAACACTTCAGATAGCGTCTAGAACTGTTTATAATTTAGAATTTTATCTAAATGGGAAATTGGCCCCCAAATCCCACCCCCAACCCCCGAAATTATTGGCTGGATACGGCCTTGTCAGTATCGCTGATTTTTTCAAAACAAAAACAAAACAAAAATATTTACATTAAAACAAAACAAAAATATAAACGTCATTTATTGTTGTTGTCAAACGAGAATCCAAAGAATTTGACGCATTTATTCCAAGAGGTGTCCGATGCCGGTGTGACAATGACCTGCTCTTGACATACTTGTCACCGTGACAATAAGCGCCACGTGTGTCATTAAGCACATGCCTGCGTGTATGTGTGTGTGACAAGGAACAGTTTACGAACGTACCATCCACAAAATATTGTTCAAATCTCCTTGAATTTGATTTGTTGGTTTTGTTTTTACTCTCTCTTTCACTAGTTTTTTATTTATCTCTTTTTCTTTCTTTTTAGAAGAGGGGAAAGGAGAAAAGAGGGATGGATGATTCAACGAGAGGAACAAAGAAAGATGGGAGTAGGAGGCAGAGTTAGTTGTGGTGGGGACGAATATGGAGTAATGTTAATCAGTATGTTCTTTTCGTATGAATTTGAATATTTTCAAGGTGAACTGTTCACGTACGTATCACAGACTACAGCCCCCCCCTCCACCTCACTACAAGTAGAAAATGGTGGCAATCACATGGCACATACATAACTATAAAAACAACCCTCCGATGTAGAAGTAATCACAAACAGATCCACTCACAGGAGTCATTAGTACACCTAACTAGTTAGATATATTTATATTACAATACATAAAAGTGAAATGACTAAGATTAATTTTATTTTTGGATTAATTTCTTTGGCAACCATTTTTGCTGCTCCTCAGGAAGTAAGTTTTTTTTTCTTTCTCGATATTCAAGAGGTGTTTGTTTGATATGACAAAAAAGGCATAAAATACTCGTAGATTTTTCAATAACAATTTTGTAAAAAAAAAAAGATCTCTCTTTGCATATTTTGTCATTATTGATACACCAATAATAGAAACAGAGGTAGGTTAATATTTATCGTGGAAAGTGGCGTGATGTGGTTTGTTGCAAGGGTAAGTAGAGTTGGTTTAAAAATATACCTATGGTATGTTCTAATAACACTGCAGAACACTCATTGGTGAGGTATATAAAGCTAAGACTTTGTCTGATTCATCAAACGGGGAGAAATTGGATGATAGCATATTACAGGTATAGTTTTAACAAGTTCTTCTTGCCAACTAAACACTCCCATGGCACGCCAATGGTCATGGAGAGTTTGTATAGGAATGAATAATGATAGGTGACCTGGTGGTCTAGGGGTAAGGTGTCAGACTTCTGTGCTGGCGTCCGGGGTTCAATCCTCGGTCCCGGCACAGATTTATCTGATTAACAAACCCTTCCTTCACCTCTGACAATATGTGTATTAATCACAACTTGTGAATGTGTGAAATGCCAGGCCTTCACCGTGGTTCGGATTCCACGTTAAACTGTAGGTCCTCCATTTCATCTCACAATCACCCTACCATTACACATTAGCGTAAGTGCGTATAGCCCGAATGGGTAGTAAGACGCGGGGCTAATAATAATAATATTGATACATTAGGTCGAAACACATTCAAAACACAAATTTTGTTAGTAACACTAATTTCTCTTCTACAAATTTCTTCTCATATAAAATATAATATATTTTTTCAACAACTACATTTGATCATCATATGAAGTGTTAGATTGGTTGAAAATAATTGCTTTTGCTCCAATCAGTTATGTCAAAAATAAAAAGATTAACCTAATGGGGATTTATTATTATATTACACAGCTATTAAGTATAAAGGTGATAATTTTATTGAAACATTGTGTACAGCCCAGATGAAATGAGGTGATATTAGAATTACGCAGACTATTCAGTATGCCACAGTTATAACACGATATTTTATCTACTTAAGTAATCATCTGACGTATTGAGTTATGTACCTGGCTACTTTATGACCTCTAATTTTGGATGATGATTTATTTGCTTCTGATGAATATGAAACAAATTACGCTTCGCGAATCATCATTAGCCTCATTCATAAAATTGATAGAAAAAAGTTGATTTAAAGATTGCAAGAAGTCCATCCTTAGTAAGGCTGTACAATTTTAATGGACCCACTGGCGATGTTAGGTTGGAGAATAATCGTTTGACTACTCGTCAGAGAGGGAATATTTATAGGCTAGATAGTTACAGCAAATAGTGTTTTAGCTCAGTGTGTGGCTTTACATTCAATTTAAGTACAACGGCTTGTATAACTTAGTCACAATAATTTTATTTATTTGAGGTATTTAACGTGCACTTTCTGAACCGACTGATTATAGCAGCACACGACTTGTAAACTAACTTAAATATATACAAACACAACACCCAGAGCCCCCGGACGTTACTTCATCACTGTAAAAGGGGAAACCCCCATTTCACCAATGATACATTTTTCGGCTTTGTCGAGAATCAAACCCCAGACCTTTATCTCAATTACATAGACACGCTACTAACTTGGTTTAAGGTGTCTGACTTAAATCTATAATAAAATTTCTAAAATAACCAACCAAATCTGTCAACTAGAAAACTACTAGATATACTCTCATCGTTAAGTCATGTGATCTTTAGCTTTTAATTGAAGAGTACAATGGAAAAGAGGGAAGTCACATTACTCATATTTTGCAAGACAACTTTCATATCTCAAGGTGACCTGGCGATCTAGGGGTATGGTGTCGTACTTCTGTGCTGGGGGTCCGGGGTTCAATCCTCGGTCCTGGCACAGATGTATCTGATAACCAAACCCTTCCTTCACCTCTGACAAGACGTGTATTATTCACAACTTGTGAATGTGGGGAATGCCAGGCCTCCACCGTGGTTCGGATTCCACGTTAAACTGTAGGTCCTCCATTTCATCTCACAATCACCCTACCATTACACATTAGCGTAAGTGCGTACAACCCAAACGTGTAGTAAGACGCGGTGCTAATAATGATAATAATAATCGTATCCAAAACTCCATAAAGATATCAGCATAACATTTTAACTAATATAAATATGACAGAAACCTCTTTTAAACATAATCTAAAGTGCATTAGAAAGGTCTCATGATTGTCTAACAGGTGGTAGCACTAACTCAATTTGAGATAAAATTGGAACACCCGCCCTCCCCCCGTTTTCTTCCACCGTACATTTCAACTTTGATCGATATTATCAATTCCTATAAAATAATAATAATAATAATAATAATAATAGTGAAATGTTGTTGTTAATAATGACAGCCAAAAGTGTTTGTATTTGTATAAAAGTTTGTTTCTACTAAAATCCCACCGTACTTACATTTTCCTGATTCACCTTTTAATACCTATCCGGGCTATCCGCATATTTAAACTAATAGTATATAAAATAAAAAATTGAATTTAGAGGAAGTTTACCCGCATTTGTGCGTAAGTAAGGGTGGCGAACCATTTTCAGCTCAGTACATTCAGCTGGTATTCGAACTTCAACATTTCTTTCTCTTAGGTCCACCCCTGTGGGTGAATTGACAGTAAGTCCCCCAGATGGTACACCTAAAGCCTCCCCCCCACACCCTATTTTTCGTTGAGTGTGTGAATCTACAGTAAACCCACCAAATTGTACACATAAAGCCCCCCCCCTTCCACCATATTTTTTTTGGCAAGTGTATGAATCCATAGAATGTCCCTCAAATTTTATCACTGAAGAACATCCCTATCTCCCTCCCCCCCTCTGTTTTAGGAGCTAAAGGAAGTTCCAGACGACACCGACAAGAACTCGATCCTCAACCTGGTTCAGGTCCACTACAATTTGACCGAAGACGTCAACAACTCGACCCTCTCGACCACCATCGAGCCTGCTACCACCTTGGAGTCGAGTCTGTTGGTGGAGGAGTTCACCACCGTCGAGCCGGAACCTTTCAACGACACGTGCGGCTGCGGTGAGTCGCTCAACTAGCAAGAGATGCCCCTTTCTTTATTTATCTTTGGTATCTAATGCACAATTTATATGCAAACTAATTATGTCAGCGAACGACTATAATAATATTGCGCGTTTGAGCTAGCTACATTATTCGTAGCCCACTAGTGTAAATATTAGCCAGTACTAATAGTACATCCTTTCCGTGGAGGCTCTTTCCATGTCCCGATGAGATTAGATGAGATGATGTTGATAGTGAGTATGAAGGTGTGAAACCAGTGGAAACACTTAAAACTAATTAACCAAACCCTCGTGACCATTGGTGTAATTACCCTTTCGGAGAAAATACCCAAGGTACCAAACGGGAATCGAACCTGGGACACCTAGCCTTGTAGCTAGGTGCACTGACCACTACACCACGGGTCTGGTTAGCCCACGGTTTTTAAACCATAATGGTTTTAATATATTTTATACTTTTCTGTGCAAGGGGAAAGGGGGGCATATCCCCCCTACCACGCCCTCCCTGGATCCGCCACTGTCTTTTCTTCAGATTCTGTGATGTTTGTGTGTTCCGGAGCAGTTTGTGGAGTTCCCAACCGGAAACAGCGCATCGTAGGTGGCCACGTGACCAAACCGAATGAGTTCCCCTGGGTAGTGGCGATGTACAAGAGAGGCAGGTTCTACTGCGGAGGGACACTCATTACCAGAAGACACGTCTTGACCGCTGCCCACTGCGTCTTGAAGTAAGTTTACAATTTCCTCCAACAGAGCTACTTCATGCAATGAGACGAAAGTAGAGGACCCCCTTTTTAGGTAGGAGGGGATTAAGTTGAGACACTTGTAAAAAGGGTGGTGTGGGTGGCAGAAAGCAAAATAAAATACCTTTGAATGAAAATACTCGAAAAAACACGTTCGTAAATTGACGTAAGTCCATACGGTTGGTTGATATTTAAAAACTAGTCCAATATCTCACCGCTAGAATGCATTAGAATGACGTTGTAATAAGGCCTTATAATAAGGCGAGTTATTGATAATGTTTTTGAAATGTTTAAAGTAAAACTGTTTTTTTGGCCAGAATAAAATATTGCTCCAGAAGAAACATAGAGATTGATTTTCTTCACATGATGATATCAATAGTTGTTGAATATCATTCATGATCATAGCAGTATTGGATGATAAACTTTCTAACGAATGTAAAAAGCTGTCATTAAATTCCAGGAAACCTTTGACAGATATTCAAGAACTGTTGTTTTCATAATATGAAGAAAATTAAACTCATGTTTCTACCGGAGAGCTATTTGATTTACTTTGACCAAACAAGTTTTTATACAAAAACTGCAAAAGTACTGCCCTTAACTCGCTTTACCTACACCCCCACCTTAAATTACTCTTTTTATTCAAGGTCACCTGTTGTTTTTGGAGAGAAAGCGAGAGACTGAATGAGTTAAGTGACTAAAGAGAAACATTAAACAACGTCATCAATATAATTTTGTTTAAATACAACTATTATTATTATTATTATTATTATTATTATTATGTGTTCTATCCAATGACATGTCCAGTCTTTTGTACGTGTACTTAAACCACCAATGCACCCTGTCCTCTGCCTCCTCCTTTTTTATAAGCTCCTTTTTCTCTTAACTTTTACTTCTATGACGTCGAGCTAAGGACAGTTCTTCCTAAGGATATGTCCTATCCACTTTGATTTGCACCGAGGAATCCCTTTCAGAATGGTTCTTTTGTCTTCTTAAGACATCTTAATTTGTCACCCTGTCTGTTTATCTGATAAATATAGAAAAAAAAAGCTACAAATGGGTCAATTCAGAATCTTAAATACAAATTTTCTACAAGTCCAAGATATGAATCTCAAATTTGAATATTAGAATAGACGCTATTCCAAAAAGACTATATTATCCGAATGAACATATATATATATATATATATATATAAGTTTATTTGGAGGGCTTGGAATATTCCATACCACATAATAGTATTCCTGCTATATTTAAGGCTTTAAAAAGTCAATAATAAATCAGCCTGAATAATTATATTTTCTTGCTAATTGTTTGAAAACACCCTAGGTCTATTTTTGTATCTATAGTTTCAAATCTGACACATTTTTGAGCCTTCGAATCACCTTCGAAGGACTCGAGGATTCGAAGGACGTGTCTCTAAAGGCTACTTTAAACCTCTTTCAAGTTGAACAAAGGAAGTTAGACACCTGTTTATCTGAACGGTGATGGCGTTTCGACCTTGAAACAAAGAAAGGCTGTGTATTTTTTCTAAACCAAGTTCCCCTGCTGTTTTTATCATTATCATTCCACCCGCATAGATAGCAACCTTGCTGTAACCCCCTTGAACTGCTCTCAAATGGGTATGAGTAGTTGGTTTTTTTAACAACCATCATTGTCCTTTTCAAACTTGGTGCAGTTTAATGTCCTACGAAGACGATGTTACAAAATGCTCGGTTAGGCTGTGGTAGGTTGTCAGCTTGTATTACGGATAGACTAAAGAAAGAAAATTATTATTTATAAGTTTTAGATACTCACGATTATTCTATTCCAAGATTTTCAAGATTATTCAAGTGTTAACTCCTCAAAGGTTTCTTCTATCCTCAGTTCCTTACAAGTTTCTTATATCCTTAGCTACTCACAAGTTTCTTCTACCCTTAGCTACTTACAATTAAGTGTCTTCTATCTTTAGCTGCTCACAAATGTCTTATATCCCCAGCTTCTATTCAGTTTATTCTATACCTATCTCCTCATACATTTCTTCCGGCCTCAACTCCTCACAAGCTTCTTACAGCTTAAACCACCACAAGTAGCTCCTTTCCTAAAATCTCTTCAAGAGGCTTCTCACCACAGCTACTCTCAAGTAACTCCTTGCCCTAAATCCCTCCTCTCTCCCCAAGTAACGCCTTACCCTAACCCTCTACAAGAAGCTCCTGGCCTCAATTATATCCAAGTAGCTCCTTGTCCCAACTATCTCCCAGTAGCCCCTTGCACCAGATATCTCCCACTAGCTCCTTGCCCCAGATATCTCCCAGTAGCTCCTTGCACCAATTCTCTCCATATATCTATTAGTCCCAACAACCCTGAAGTAGCTCCTTTCCCCAACTCTCTCCATGTAACTCCTTTCACCAACTCTCTCCAAGTAGCTCTTCACCCCAACTCCCCTCAAATAGTTTTGCTCCCCAACTCTCCCCAAATAACCCCCCCCCAGACCCCCAAACAAGCCCTAACCCCTCGCACCGCACGGTTCTAGTATCAACATGAAGGAGGTGAGAGTGACGCTCGGAGAACACGACAGGATCAGCAAGGTGGAAGCTGTGACGGAAGAGCGGCGCGTAAAGGCCGCGTCCTTCCATGAAAATTTTACCCTGATGACCTTCAACCATGACATCGCCGTCCTCGAGCTGGATTCTCCCGTGGATCTGGGTTCGACTATCCGGACGGCCTGTATCCCTCAGAAAGGTCATTATTCAAGGACACACACTAGTTCATTCATAGATAGCAGCGTCCAGAGGTGTCGGAAGCATCCGATTAATATCTAAAACTAAACTCACCAGGGATGGACTGGGCCACCACTAATTTAAACTTAAATAAAGCTCTCCATTAAATTCTAAATAATTGTTTTTACTGACTCAGTAAGTTTGAGAGAGCACAGAGTAGATCATTTGTGAATATATACGATAGCATTCTTTTTTAGCGCCACGTCTTACTACCCGTTCGGGTTATACGCTTATGTAGGTTAATGTTTTTAGAGACCAGAAAAGTTATATTTATAGGAAATATACACTCATTTGCGTGGAGGGAGAGTGGAAAACCATTTAGTAAAAATACACCCGACCATGATTCGAACCTAGGTCTCCCAGTTATCTGCAGTTTAGTCCACTGCGAGAGTATTGAATTATAACATACGAAGTGGGTAAGAAAAAAAAAAAAA
>CABFVZ010000267.1:237605-330796 GCA_902151445.1 Timema monikensis | reverse complement strand
GGGGGTCATGAAACGTCAAAATTCATCAAAATATCGAGTTCGATTTTTTTTGACGATCACAATATTTTCTCTACCTGTAAAATAGTGAGAAAGTAAAAACTCAACAAAACAGTTGTTTTATTAAAACAAAGAAATTGATTTCCAAAGAGGTGGTAATTGCTTGCGATAGGCAATGGCCATGTGAAATACATATTATCCGTTATTAATACCCAAAATTAAGATAATATTCAAATGTTGTACACAAATCTATTGTTTACTGTTTAATCGTATGGCTTATCGTTAAAAGCGATTCAAACCCCTGACAGTTGGTTTGACGCTTGATATATCTAGTCCAATTTATTCGTTAGAGTAGGAGGAGGGAGGGGCAAAGGTGGTTAAGACAAATATACAGGGTTCAAAGACCAATAATCGCATATTACTAATATCATCATACCAGCTTAAAAGAACCATTCAAAATTAATTTATATTTATACAAAACTTTACACAAACATTATTTATCTATACATTTTTTAACATATTATTTATTTGAATTATTAGCTGAATACTTGTCAACCCGAGTGGTTTTGGGATAAAGTGTTAGCCTCAGGATCCGATGGTTGTGGGTTCAATTCCAGTCGAGGTTGATCGATTTTTCTTGAGCGACAAGAATTCGTAGTACAACCTACTTCGGAGGAAGTAAAGCCGTCGGTCACGTGTCGATTGTGGCGTGTAAAATAACCTTGGAAAATATGGGTAAATACCTTTCCCGACAAAATTGGTAGGCTCTTTCACTCTCGCTCATAGACATTTTCATATGCTAATATAATTAGTCAGCTTAGAAATTGCACATTAAATACCTCAAATATATTTAATAAAGTTAATTCCTTAGATAGACTAAAAAAATAATTAAAAATATATTATATCTACGATATTTCAACGTTATAAATTTAAATCAAATTTAGCGCTATTCTTTATTATGAGTGCATATTACGCCCGATTAATTGGGATATATGATACAATATTACTCTCAAGTCGGAAAATTGCAGCTTTCTGCTCTCTTCGCTTGACAACAGTGAAAATGAAATCAGTTTAATAGTTTTTTCCCTTTTAATTAATGACTTTTAAATTTCGTTATATTTTTAAAAATATGATAAAACTATTTCATTATTCTCAGATTTAATGTTTTCTAATGTCACATAGAGGCGTGGGTTTTTCTATATTTACTCATAAAAACGGTGGAAAATAGGCCGGGGAAACTATTTTATCAAATTAGAAAAAATACAACATAATTGATCAATAATTGATTAAAAAACAATTATTTAAAAAACTATTTCACTGATATCAATAATTTCTCTGTTAATTACACGAAAAATGCAGATAACAGAATTTAAATACGTTTTCTGGCTCGAGTTAATTCGCCCATCTTGTAGCCTGGTTACTCGTTAGTAATATGGGCTCTATAATTAAAGTATTGGTATTGTTATTTCTGAGGAACAAATATTTAACTACCGATTCTTAAAATAAGTAATGTATACATTATACGCATTTAAAATCATGAAAAGCTTTTAAAACTACCCGATTTTCACACTAGTATATTTATTTAAATCCCATAAACATATTTGAGTCCTTCCTATTCTATAACTGTTTTTACAAATTCTCCTTAAATTATTACTAACCTATTGCAAGCAAAAAGTACCTCAAGCATTGTACCTGAGAAACTAATAAGTAAGCACAACTATAATAGTTAAGAAATTAAGAAATAATTTGTTGATTTATTCACTGTTCTTTGATTGCTTATTGTAATATTTTAAATGTGTAAAATTTTGTTGTTGTTCAATATTGTATAATTTGTATGAATGAAGATAACTTATAATATAGAGTGTATTGATATTTATGAACTATTTATGAATTTGGCAATAAATAAATCATTTATTGTATTTTATTTTATCCATATTTACTCAATTAGTGTTTCTATGCTTGTTCCTTTTTGAATAAATCCCTCATTACAAAATAAACTTATCTTTTATAAGGTTGACATTTTTATATGAAGTTTACATTTTGGAGTAAATTAGCATTTTTTTACATAGTTACAATATTCTCTATAAGTGAAATCTATTTTCGCTTTATGAGGTAATTGTATTATATTTGGAATAAGGTAAGCCACAGGTGGATAAAAACATGTCAAAAAAACAACAACACAATATACTTTGTTTCTTTCCAACTTTCCTGTACGTTATTCAAAATATAATATAGTTAGAATATTGTAATTTTATTGACATAGCGAAGATTTTTTAACTTCAAGGTAAGAGGTCTTAAAATGTTTATTATTCCACATAAACTCCAAAACACGTATATCCACTCAACGAATGTTGTGGTATAGCCTTTTATTCCAAAATATATAGTCAGCCCTCTTTTGTGGCCGAGGGGTCTAAGACGTCGCTCACGTATTAGAGTGCCCTGCTGATGATGATGGGAGGGGACTGGGGTTCAAACCAGGATGAATCTGCAGAGGATGGTTTTCCCTAAAAGGTTTTCCACTTTCTATTCACGCAAATATGGGTAGATTACCTCTAAAATGCTTCTTCCTCATCCAAACCCCATTCGAGTAATTATCATATATGCATATAATATTTAGAAGCAGTAAGAATCGGTGATAATATATATGTATGGATATATATAGATAGATAGTCGCACCCCCATAGACAGTTCCTTATCCGAGTTAAATAAACTTTCATATGTTCACACGCCAAACCATGTATTTTGTAGCTGTCGACTTCGGCAGAGGTTATCAATTTTGTTAACCTTAAAATAAATATAGAAACGATTGGATATTATAAATTTATTTTTTAAGATCTCTAAAAAAGGGAATTTATGTGTCAATCTCACTATAGATGTAAACTCACTTATTTTATTATTATTATTATTATTATTATTATTATTATTATTATTATTAGCACCTCATCTACTAACCGTTCGGGTTATACGCACTTACGCTAATGTGTAATGGTAGGGTTGATTGTGAGATGAAATGGAGGACCTACAGTTTAACGTGGAATCCGAACCACGGTGGAGGCCTTGCATTCCCCACATTCACAAGTTGTGTTAATATACTTCTTGTCAGAGGTGAAGGAAGGGTTTGGCAATCAGATAAATCTGTTCAGGGACCAAGGATTGAACCCCGGACCCCCAGCGCAGAAATCTGACACCTTACCCCTAGACCGCCAGGTAACCAATTGCTAAGGATGTCTATAGTTAGATTTTCTCAAGACGAGTTTTCTAGAAAATAAAAACACAATTCTTTTTTGCGGTCAACATTGATACACTTATAATATATTATTAGTGTTAATACATAGGTAGTGTTAGTACGTTATCTTTCAAAATTTCCGGCTGAAAATCACATGTCTTGTATGAATACGGGAAAGTAGACTTAGTAACTTTTCTAGCTATCACATGAAGCCCGTTCTATTAAAATTGAACTGTAGTTTACTCTCACCAAAGAAAGAATCTTATTTAACCTCAGAAACGTTATTAAATCTAATTTAAGCTATATTTACGCCAAGCCATGTATTATGTAGTTGACATGTTTGATAAATGGAGTCAACTTTGACTACAGGATTGAATGTGGGGAATGCCAGGCCTCTACCGTGGTTCGGATTCCACGTTAAACAGTGGGTCCTTCATTTCATCTCACAATCACCCTACCATAACACATTAGCGTAAGTGCGTATAACCTGAACGGGTAGTAATGACGCGGTGCTAATAATAATAATAATAATAATAATAATAATAATAATAATAATAATAATAATAATAATAATAATAATAATAATAACTACAGGATTATGCGTATAATTTCCGACACGTTAGCTCAGTCGGTAGCGTGTCTACTGAGCTAAACGTCCCGAGTTCGATTCCTGGAATGGCGGGAAAAAATATCATAGGTGAAATGTGATTTTTACCCTTTCACGGTGATAAATTAACGGCCAGGGAATGAAATCTGAATGTTGTGCCTGTCCTAGCCTTAAGTTAGATTATAAATCGTACGACAGACCTAGCAAGCCGATGGTGGGAAGTGTATGACTTGAATAAAAAATTGACCCAGGCCACAGGCTGGAAACAGTAATGGATTTAAAATAAACTAACATATAATGGCTTTCAGTCATTGTCGGATACCTTACATTTATTTTTAATTCGTTTTAATTAAAACGTTATTAATAATATTAATATTTAGCACCGCGTCTTACTACTCGTTCGGGTTATACGCTTTAAGTACTAATTGCGCTAATGGATTAGGAATTGGGAAGGTTGAATTAGAGGAAGTGAACCTACATTTGCGTGGAGGGAGAGTGGAAAACCATTTAGGAAAAACCACCCCAGTTCACCCGATTGAGATTCGAACCTCGATCTCCCCGTCCTCGGCGGTCGAGCTCAACACGACAAGCGCGTTAGCCAACTACGCCACCGAGGCGGGTGTAAAACGTTATTCTTATGACAATCCGACTATATTACGTTAGGCACATTGCTCTAGGCTGGTTAAGTTTGTAAGTCATCGTGTGATATAATCGTTTTAAGATAACGTGAACATTATCCACCCTAATCAAAAATTCTCCATCGACTACTATTTACACTTTAAAATACGATACATAACATTTAGTATAGCTGTGATTTTTAATTAAAAATATCTAGTTACATAAAATTATTATGATAATTAATTTAATGTAACGCATCCGTTCTAATATTTTTGAGTAGGTAAAAAAAACTACAGCAAACTACCAGTATTTTCATTAGTTTAATAACGTATATTTCATTTTCTGATGGGCGTTAAAAAAATGACATTAAATTGGTTTTAAATTTATTTTGGTATGGTTGTATACATCATAGTTATAAAGATTCTGTCAGAATGGACTTACTTATGAAATAAAGGTTTTTTTTAAAGAATAAACACTTTTGTAATATTCTGAAATCATTAATCAATTTTTTTTATACACTTCAAACTTATAGGTAAATAGGTCAATATAATTGTTTATAATATGTTTCTAGCTTCAACAATAGCATACAATAGCAACAATAGCTATTTTTAATATATTTAAAAAAAATTGAATTTATACATAAAAGCGTGTCAATATTTTCTCTACTGAAACGAATAATCAAAACTATTCCAAACCATGTAGTTAAATAATTGACCGCAGGGTGCCTCAAGTAGCTGGCTCTTGTAACGATGTACAACTTAAATAGTTTCTAGACCAGTCCAAAGAAGCCGATGCTAGTCTTAGTTAGGTGGTGCCCTACTAGATAGTAGCACCTGTATAGAAATACACATGTGGGTGGTCATGCCACACATGCAACTTTAATCAAAGTGTTTAATAATTTGTTATATTAACTGAACAACTAGTCAACTAACGTGTTCATACAGCAGATTATCTTATTTATTGTGAAAATATTTTATTGTTCAATTAAAGGTAGTATTGAAAATTTTACTCCAAAATATATTCGAAATATTAGTTTTAAATACAAACAGTAGCAACACTATATTTATACCCCTTTTCCCAAGAATAATGATATTTCCGTGATAACCATTTCTGTCTTTGTTTCTATTCTGACATAAATTATGTCAAATTTCAATCAAAATTGTTACACGTAGCCTATAAGGAGATATTTTCGCTTTAAAATAAGTCAGTTGAGACTACCATTTTATGGGCAAAAGTGGCAAAATCTTAAATATATATAAATGTACCACTAATGGTTGATGCTTATAAAGTAAGACAAATAGTTAAATTAAACATATCAGGCTTAATCGGTGTTTAAAACTATTGACACACCACCACCGGTTAGTACAATCTATGGATCGTAGGCGTGTTAGAAAATGACAGAAAAAAAAATTGTATCTCCAATAGTGTTTGAAGATCATTTGTCTCAACCTATGTGACCATAGGTATCATGATTTCTTTTCTAATTATTAATCAAAAGTGAAATCAAACGCTTCTAATAATATTTACTTAAGGATTACTGTGTAATTAGTTTTTTTATAATTAATTGAAAGAACAAAAAATATAAATAAAACTTTTAGAATATTATAATGCGTGAAAAATAAATTAAAAAATATAATTTATTCACACTTGTATACATCTTCTTATAATTGACCACCATACTTTGTAATTTTTTTTAAACTCAGACAAAAAACCATACAAAATATTAATCTCAAAATAAAAATATTTTTTTAAACACATGCACATGAAACACAACCAAATATGGTTTGTATGATGTCACCAACCATCTAATTCTTGTTAAATACGAAACAAAGGCAACGTTTTTAGAATATTTAGTTTGTAAATCATTTTTAAATGAACTACAGACGTTGCTAATCTCTTTCTCTCTCTCTCTCACACACACACACACACACACACACACACACACACACACACACACACACACACACACACACACACACACACACACACACTCGCAAAAGAACCATCCAAATGGTTATTTATTTAACTTATTTTCATAAGTACTATCACTGGGGGAGGGTGACTCCTTTTTAACTTTTAAATGGTCAGGTTCGTTCCCATCTCGCTATTTTAACTGGCTAGTACAAAGGCCAAGCCCTCTTTTTGATAGATATAATCCCTCCAATAATTTATTTACGATAACATCCATCACTACCAAACATGGCCAAACATAAGTTAATTTTTTTAATATTTTTATATATAATGTGTTTAAGAGCGTCCAAAACTTTTATAAAACAAATAAATCAAATCTCACTCAATTGTGTATAATTAATGTATGCTTCTTAGGGCACAGATTTCCTGTGTAAATGATTTTAAAAATTTTGAAATATTAGCTTGAATAGTAATTATAATGGTTCATGGTATTCACAGTGATCAACATATAAAACTCAAATTCTCCAAGCATTTACCAGTTTTACCATTAATGACGTCACTATTCTCGTTAGGCGCGTCAGGTTTCACTAAGCCGTATCAGGGTCAGCTGAAATTGAAAGGGAAACTTTGACACTGAGTAATTTGGAGAGCCTGAACGTATAGTAAAACACGGTTCGTAAAAAACAAACAAAAAACAACTGATTAGTGCGGAGAGCATGGATGTGTAGTAGGACACGGTTCGTAAAAAACAAACAAAAAATAACTGATTAATACGGAGAGCCCCAATGGAGAGTAAAACGTCTCTTACGAAAAAAAAAAAAAAAAGGTTAAAAGGAAAAAAGTATCGATTCGTTACATTACTAATCTCGATTTTTCCTTTCGATACTGATACTTATTTACTAATTACTTTCGTTTCGATAATTCTACTCATAATATTATTGATTGCATGGTTATTATTTTTAACGATTTAATATGAAGTATAATTTCTATCCCAATTAGAAAGTTTTATTCATAGTTTCTAGGTAAGTAAAAACATTATAATTATAAAAAAATTGAACAAAAAAAAACTCACTAAAAACATGGGATTTGGATAACATTTCCTGTTTATTTATTTGTTGCCGATTCTTTTTTTTTTTCCAAAACAAGAAACGATAAAAAATATCGTTAATTTTATTTCAATATTACATCTATATAAATAAAATGAAGATTGTGTTGGTCTGTTATGAGCATTGTATGATATCTACCGCACGAAGAGCTTTGAAGGTTTAGAATCAGTTGTCCATATGCACGCACTTGTGCACTTCGATGCCGAAATTTAACAATTATTTTTAATTATATGTTTCTTAATTAATTAAACACGAGGTTGGAACCAATAAAATGAAGAGTATTTTTCTATCGGTTTGAGAAAATAAAAGCGTTGTATTGCGAGACTACCTCAGGCAGGTCTTGATACTTCTACTAGTCCCTACTAAATTGTACTTTCCTCATCTCCATACTCTCCTCCTCCTCCCAATTTGTTTTATTAAATGAGTACAGCCCAGATGTTTAATAGGACGTGGTTAGGGGAGGATAGTGGGGTAAAAAGTTTTCGAGCCCCAGTTTGAGAACTCTTGTCGTGTGTAATCCCTCTCACCGTGTGAAGTAAACAAGAAGGTCAACGCCGGTCTCCTCGCGAGTATGGATGGCCCTCAGGCCGTAGCGGATGTCCCAGAACCAGTGATCGGCCCACTTCGGAACAGTTCGGCTACCCCCGGACTGTGGTGGAGAGCAAATTAAACTCTGTGTCAACTTAGGCGTACCGTGACGTCACGAGCTCTCTCTCTCGATACACACGCTAAGACTGTATCGACTATAGGTGTGGCCGATGCAATATACTGTAATTATGTGGTTTGGGAGAGTGAAGTATTGTTTGTTCAATCCTTGGCTTTCCATTAATTATCTGACGTCATTTATTAATCAAATCATCGCGTGCTTTCCTTAAGAACGTGTCACACCAGGCGAATAAAGCATAGCTTAGGTAGACCCTATTCAATTTTCAAAGTAAGGGCCTTATCTGACATCTAGAAAATTTACTTTATTTACTTTCAAGTATTCATACGTAAAGTTAAGTGATATGCGGCTGTCAAGTTTTATATATATATTATCAATATCTATAAAATAACACCCGCCTTAGTGGCTTGCTGAAGACAGAGATATATCGAGGTTCGAGTCCCGGTCAGGTCTACTGAAGGTCCCCCCCCCTCTAACTGGTTTCCGCCTTTCCTTCCACGCAAATGCTGGTATAATACCTTTAGAATACTCCCTTACCTATCCCTACCTCCTTAGAGTAATTGAAAACCCAGATTGGAGATGATAATTTGGAGATTACTGCGAACAACATATCACTTGAGAAGGTTAATGAGTTTTAAAATTTAGGAACAATTTTATTGCAATAATGCTATCAGAACGGAAATTAGGGAAAGAATACAGTCGAGAATTGCATGCTTTTACTCGATCACTAAGCTGTTGTCATCTCGCCCACTGTCTAGGAATGGAAAACTCAAAATATACAATACAATAATTTTACCGGTTGTTTTTGATAGGTATGAAACGTGGTCTCTTACCTTACATGACGAAGAAAGTAAGATATTAAAAACAAAAACAAATAGGTACTAAGGAAAATATTTGGTCCAAACGAAGATATAGCTCATGGAGAGGGGAGGTGGTTACATAATGGTGGGTTACATACCCTGTAGTCATCTCAAGAGATGTTAAGGTCAAGCCTCTTGGATTAGGATAGGCAGAATATGAAGCGCGAATGGAAAAATCTAGAATCGTGTTCAGACTACTGACTGGTGAAACCCAATGAGAAGAGACCATTGGGAAGAACTAGACACAAATAGGAGGATAACATTCGAATGGACCTAAAAGAGATCGGGTTTAATGAAGTGGACTGGGTAGAACTAGCAGATGATAGGGCTAGGGTGGGTTGAGGTGGACTGAATAAAACTAGCTCAAGATAGAGATAGGATGTAATGAGATGGACTGGATAGAACTAGCTCAAGATAGGCATAGGATGTAACGAGGTGGAATTGATAGAAATAGCTCAAGAAAGGGATAGGATGTGATTGGGTGGAATGGATAGAACTAGCTCAAGATAGGGATAGGGTGTAATTAGGTGGACTGGATATAACTCCCTCAAGATAGGCATAGGGTGTAACGAGGTGGAATGGGTAGAACTAGCTCAAGAAAGGGATAGGGTGTGATGGGGTGGAATGGATAGAACTAGCTCAACGTAGGAATAAGGGGCGTACTTTTGTAATTGCGGCAATAAACTTTCGAGTTCTAATGCCACTAAGTAAGTAAGTAAGTATTATTTTATTTATTTGAGCTATTTAACGTGCACTTTCTGAACCGATTTATTATAAAAATCTCACGAGAATTTCTATGAACGAGAGCAAAAGGGCCTACTCATTTCACCGGTAAAGGTATTTTCACATACCTTCCAGGATTATTTTACATGCCACATTTGACATGGGACCGACGACTTTACTTATCCCCTTGAAAGAAGTTGAGATACGGATTTTTATAGATCAAAAAAATAAATAAATAAAACCCGATGACCTCAACTGCGTTTGAACACACGAATCTAAATTCTAGGGTTGAGCACTTTATCTCATGACCAGCGAGGTAGCCTATGAACATATTTAAACCTGTGTTTAAAAGTGCCCGTCGAACACGTGTTCATTAATCACTCGTCATAATGACTGTAGCCTGACAGTCACGTATTATTAGCCCAATCAATATATCTAATGTGTATAAAACGGTATATCTTATTAAATAATGACGATGATATCTCACTATTTTCCTATGATTACATTGTGATAATGTTGGGTTCGGCTATTATACAAAAACAAGTAAACCCAAATTACCCCAAATTAGTTTCTTTTTATTCGAACATTTGAACTACGGAAAATAAGGGCTCATGTCCAATATCTTACGAGCACGCATTTTAAAAGATAGCTATTTTTTTTATTATCAAACAATATGTTCTATAATACTTATAAAAATACGAGAAAATAAAATTATTGTGCATTGCTAACAACTGTGTGCTGATTATTAATTAAAATATTGGTTTTTATGGAAATAGACGAAGATTTTATATTTCAAGAGTATGCACAAGTATTTGGTGCAAGAAAAATGTTATAAAATAATTTACAGTAATTAAAATAATCATCTCTAGTTATTTGGACATGCATCGAACATATGATTATTGTGTCAGAGTATACAGGGTGTTTGGAAGCTCATAGCCCGAACCATACGTATATCTTGTTTGAAACAAAAGTAATACAATGTTACTTTATACTTACACCTGGAATGCTATGCTAATACCATTAATTGTGTCCAAAGTTTCGGAATACAGCATCGGGAGAGCAAAGTTGTTGAAGCATGCGTGTACAACAGGTTGCTTAGGAGATAGGCGCGTGGCACTAAACACTTTGACATCTTGGAGCACGGCGATATAACATAATACGAATTAACAGTAAACAACAAACCAGTCCATATAGAAATGGGAATATGTTCTGAGGGTCATCATTGCCATTATTACATGTGTAGTGCCACGCACCTAACTCCTATGCAACCTGTTGTACACGCATGCTTGAACAGCTTTGCTCTCCCGGCGCTATACGATGAAACTTTAAACCAAATTTAATGGTATTAATACAGTTTTCCCGATGTAAATGTTCAGGGATTTTGTATTACTTTTGGTCCAAACAAGCTATGTGTGCAGCTTGGGGTATGAGTTTCCGAACACCCTGTATAGCTTATAACATCCACAAAAAATTATTATATGAGAATTATTAAATGTTAAGTGGCGGAACTCATCTCTATAATATTTAAAGATAAGAAATATTAAAATTATAAATACACAAAGTCATTGGAGAGATTTACTTTTGACTTTCAAAGTTACGACAAATTAGACTCAAGAATAATTTAACAAAAGAGGAATCTGTGTGTGAAAATTTTCGACTAATCTGAGTGATTAAAAATAGATAGCATATTTGTACTCTTTAACAATGAATTGTTCTAATCATACACACCCTGAACATATTTTAAACGTACCAAATGTACAAACATTAATGATCATTTACATTTTATTTAATGATTTCACTGAAAATAAATGTTATTATAAATAGATTTTTGTGTTTTTCAAGCTTATACTATTGAATACTCAAATAATTAAATTCTAGAGGTGCATGCTATATAATGACTCAAATAGTCATATTTAGTTTATTCTGTTATGGTATCCATTAAAAATTAATTACCTATCAATACCCATGTGTTATGGTGTAGGATTATTATTTGATATGCTATAATTGTAACAATACCTGTAACCAGCCTCGGTGGCGTAGTTGGCTAACGCGCTAGTCGTGTTGAGCTCGACTGCTGAGGATAGAGAGATCGAGGTTCGAATCTCGGTCGGGTGAACTGGAGGTGGTTTTCCCCAAATGGTTTTCCACTCTCTCTCCACGCAAATACAGGGGCTCACTACCTCTAATTCAACCTTCCCAATTCCTAATCTATTAGCGTAATTAGTACTTAAAGCGTATAACCCGAATGGGTAGTAAGACGTGGTGCTAAATAATAAAAAAAAACTACCTGTTTTAATTTCTAGTATTTTTCTTATGCAGCAATTAGTTGAAAGTTGCACTTCTTTAAAATAAAATTTCCTCTGGAATTATTGTATATAAAAAGTTTTAGATTCAGTAATTTGATTTGATTAGTCAAATATTCATATAAACCTTCAAACTGATTAAAAAAAATTAGTAAAAATTATTTATTATTGTTAGTTATAAAACAAAACAACTATAGCATTGTTAGTACTGTATATTTTACACTAGAAAGATTCATAGTAGTCAAATATAAGTAACGATTTATATGTATATATGAGGAGAAAGGGAAGTTATATAATAATAATATTTAGCACCGCGTCTTACTACGCGTTCGGGTTATACGCTTTAAGTACTAATTACGCTAATGGATTAGGATATGGGAGGGTTGAATTAGAGGAAGTGAACCCGCATTTGCGTGGAGGGAGAGTGGAAAACCAATTAGGAAAAACCACCCCCAGTTCACCCGACCGAGATTCGAACCTCGATCTCCCCGTCCTCAGTGGTCGAGCTCAACACGACAAGCGCGTTAGCCAACTACGCCACCGAGGCGGGTGGGGAGTTAAAGTCCATTCACCGTAGGAACTGATTTCTGAAAGGCCCTTTTCCCTACCAGAAATCTATTATATATTAGGATATTGGTAGGAAAAAAGACCTTTTAGAGAGTAATTCCTAGCGTGAATGGAGTATAAATCCAATAGAAAGCATTTGCAACGATTGTGTTGTCAAAATAGATAGAACGTTTCAAGCACTTAGATATTAGACAATGCGTCTAGAATATCTGTAAATGTCAGTCACATAAAGGTTATATGTTTTAAATCACTTCTTTTCGAACCATGTATACTGAGAGCTAGACAAAAAGAACATAAATCTTACTAATGTAAATAATATTGATTATGTTGGTCGTATAAAAGCTAAAAAGATGGTGTTTTTTTTTTCTGGTCGTAGCAAGAGAGTTAACTATAAATGCATATTAAGTTTGACTTCATCATGACACTGTCATATATGTTGGTGTTTTTTGTGACGGTACAAAATCACGATGCAAAGGAACTAACGGGGCTTAATAAACTCCTCACGCTGTCTACTACGCACGAGTCCAAAGTACCACACTGGTATCAATCAAATGACATCACTGATCTTGCTAACGACCTATTTACCGGCGTTAAGAGTGTAATTATTGTTGGGACAGACAAGTCTGATGATTGGAGCAAATTGATTAACCTTCAACCCTTTAGTAAGATTATCCTTTGTTTAACGTGTAAACATTTCAATCGCGATCAAGAATGGAAGCGTTTCGAAGAACACAAATCCTATGTAAAGATGGAGAAATTTCGTGGCTATCCTTATGAAGAAAAAATAAATGGTCTTATATTATTTATCAAAACACACTTAAAGCAACGTTTTGATAAGATATTGTTAAGGTTGGAGTATTTTTCTTTCTGGAATTCTAGAGCTAAAGTTCTTATAATTTCACCTTCATGCCGAGATGAAGGCAATATTTGGGTTGCCAACCTTTTCTTTACATTACATGCACACAACATATTTAACGCAGTAGTCACGTGTTGGGAAACAAATCACTATAGAAACATTCAAAGAGTCTATGTTAGTAATATCTACAAGCGTAATTCCAGCAAAATTGTGGACGTAACGTCAAAATGGAAAAGTGAAATCAACACGATCGTTGAAAGACAGCACAGCCATCTTTATGGAAAGGAACTGAAAGTATGCATGTTTATCTCTGAGAAAGTTTTGGCATTCGAGAAACCTGATGGAAGCACCGAGTACCAAGGGCACGACGCAGAGATGCTCAATATTTTAACAAAATACATGAACTTTAAGGCGATAGTGTCCCCACCGTCTGACAACCAGATATTTGGTTTCGAGCTTGCTAACGGTACCATGACTGGTGCATCTGGTGAAATAATATACGGTAAAGCTGATATTGCGATGAACTCTAAATACATCATCTACGATCGTTTGGATCTACTAGAGGTCACCTACCCTCATGACAGAGATGACCTCTGCATCATCGTGCCAAAATCCAAAAGATTCCCTCAGTACAGGAACTTGTTTCTACCGTTTTCAACCACGGTGTGGCTATTTCTGGGTGTTTCTTTGCTATTAGCCACGGTGTTGTTGCTGGTCTATAATAAATTTAGCACCCTACGAGGAGAAATGAAATGTCGCGTCTCCACGGTGGTGTTAGAAGTCTACAGGGCCTTCTTATCCGGTGCTACTTTGATGATACCGCTTTCGACAGGTGAAAAACTTTTCATTTGTACGTGGTTGATATTCAGCATACTGATGACTAATTCGTTTCAAGGGTCCCTGACGAGTTATTTGGCCATTCCCAAATACCTCCCTGAAATCAACACATTACATCAACTTGAAGAATCTGGATTGTTTATTCTCTCGTACCCTGGGACTGAACAATACTTTGAGGGCTATGGCGAAAAAGACATCGTGAGGAAATTTCGTTCCAAAACCAGACTGTTTAGTGATGTCGAGAATCCTTTCAAGGTGATGATTGATACTGGGCGATACGCAGCATTGTTCAACAAACATTCCATCAACAGATTTGTCAGGATGATTTTTCACCGGGAAATTCCTGTCTTACACGCTATGGACGAGTGTCTCTTGCCTGCTTTCATTTACTATTCCGTTCCCAAACACTCCCCTCTGCTCCCCAGAATAAACATCCTCATCAGGCGAGCCATCGAGGGTGGATTCCCCAGTTTGTGGCTAAGGAGGACCATTTATAACGAGACACTGAGAGGGGTGTTGAATTCACCCTCAACATCGGATAAAAGACCGAAGAAACTGAGTCTCTCTCATCTACAAACACCTTTCTACATTCTAGCCATCGGTATCATAATCTCTTTTCTGTTATTGGTTGTAGAGTTATGTACGGCTCGGTTATAAGTTTGTTGCAATCAATGTCAAGAGTTAGAAAACTATATGGATATTTATACTGCCCCATCATCAAAAATGTTACTTCAATACTGTATGGGACGTGAATAATATTATCCCAAAAGCTTTTGAAAAGTTTGTTTGGAATTTAACTGTCTAAGTTTCCTTGTAAAATTATGTTTTTTGCCCTGATTATTCATATAGTGATCTGTTTGTAAGTTATACAGAAATTAAACTACATTAATTATTGTATTAAGCTTATTAATATTAAAGATAAATATATATGGCCAGGGTATATTACAAGGTAAATACATTAATTATAGTACTAAAGCTCTATGGCGTCAGTTATCAGGCTACTTATACCAACCAAGCATCTGCCGTATGTTGGCAGATATAGTACCAACATTGGCGGATCTAGAGTGTCATGTGATCAGCACAGCGAAACCTCTGGACGTTAATTTGAGTTTTCTAGACCGTAGCTGCTAATTCTTTATTCAAGTATCACCTGATTTGTCCTCACGATGTTGAGTTTGACCCCGTTAAGTTACGATTCTCTCGGCGCGTCCTGCGTTTGCGGCTGCGACCTCAGACTTAGGAGGGTGAGTCGCAGACGCGGGATCCAGTGTTTCCCTGGATGCGTCTCTTGGTCGCCAGTCGTGGGTAATTTTATATGTAGTACAGATCGTTTCTCATCTATAAGAGTTTTTTAATTGTGTTTTATTTAATGTTCCGTGTTATTTTGTTATTTTGTAATAGTGTGGATAAAAAATACTATCTTGATCGCCCAACTATTCCTGAGATCTCTTTCCGTGTGTTTTCCTTCACATGTTTGTCCCGGAACACTGACAAAGATATGTCAAAATTTGAGGGGTGCTTTTTCACTTCTACAATTTCATTTTCGTCCGTTTTTATGGAGAAATCTTGGACTTTTTTCAAAACCAGCCCAATAAAACATAAAACTGTGAAATTGACTGAGTATATCCCCACCCCTTAGTATTTAAATGTTCCTAGATTGTAAGAACCACCTTAATTATTATAATTGTCATCTTAGATCCAATGGGACCTAGGATTTCCTCAAATAGCGTGGTTCCTTTGAACATTTTTTTTCTAAGTATTTGTTGTAAGAAAACTTCTATTTATTTCCTGTTTCTGTAAGCAATTAAAACAAAACTAAATACAACTCTACTAAAACACACGTTTAATCGGACTCGTAGTAGTCTAGACGCAGACGCAATGTAGCGACTCTGGACGCGCACTCTGGCCGCCAGTCGCAGTCGCCTGGAAGGAACTGGCTATATAACAAACTATGGAAACCAGTCGGGGTCGCTGACGGGAGTCGCACTGAGGGAATCGTACCATTATAGACCCGCCGCTTCACAGAGAAATCTTGAAGCACCAGAGATCAAACCCAGGACTTCTAGAATTATAGTCAGATGCTCTAACCACTAGACCACAGATGTGGTCAGTTATTATATTAAGCTTATTGATATTAGAAATATTTCTGTACTGTGATTAATAGAACATGTTTGACAAACACCTTTATTATGGATTTATCTACAGAGACAATATAGTCAAAACACCATATTAATTAATGTAAGGAGAATAGAAAGTAGCACCGGATAGACAAATACTCATACATCTGATTAGCTGAGCGTGTGACGTCATTCAGTACACAATCCAACGTGTCACATACACAAAGTTCTTTAGGAAACAAAGTAATTAGTTAAAATTCAAGTGACATTAAGAAACTTTAAATAGCAAATAAACCTTTAAAATCCACATTAATGTCCAACTAAAGTCATCCCTCTACTTGTTTATTAATATATATCACTGTTCTAGTATTAAAATATACTTTCTGTGTACTGGGTGACGTGAACACTGACATAATCAAATTTCTTCAAATAACGCTCCTACCTTTCTAATATCTTTATATTGATATTAATGAACTTTTAAAGAACACATAATCATATTAGAGTTTTCGGAATTAAATATTTTAAACACTATGACTGTTATTGATTTAATTCAAGGGAGAAGAAATGATGGGAGCTGTATAGAGAAAGAGAGAATTGGAATAGCAAAATACTAAATAACAACTACAGTCAGATTCTGGTAGAAAAGAACCTTCTGGACACTTAACGAAAGTTACCAAAACAATCTTCACATAACGCCGTTGACTACTTGGTTAGATCCAAATCTATTTTGTGAAGTTGGTTGCATCTTAAGATTCAGTGGGGGTTGATTTCAAAACAGCATTTTAGTTATCAAGTCTGTCACAGTACTTCAAAGCGTTAGTAGTTATTTTCTACATTGGGATTTGTTCTTCTTGAAGGGGAAATTTCTTGTTCAAAGCAACCGACGAGAAATCATTAGTGAAATAAAACAACCAAAACGGGTTGCAAAGGATTATTTCGTGGAATTGCAAAACAAAACAAACAGTAAAAAACTTTAAATATATGTGTGTGGCTGCAATCCGCACGGTCTAGTGTTAAACTTGACTACCAAGTACGAAGAGGTCGGGGTTAAATCCCGGTCGGGTGCACTCCCTCAAATTACACCTATCTCATCCCTTCCGATATAGCGCAGTAGGCGTGTAACCCGAACGGGTAATAAGACGCGTTTCTTAAAAAAAAATCTACGGAATACGAAAGTGTTTTACGAAATTGTTTTTACCTTCACGCAATTGCATGTACATTTCCTCTAAATTCTTAACTTCAAGCTATAATAATTAATATGTATCGTGGCAATTTGAATGGTTAGTGAAACCCTGAGTAAAACAATTACAACAAAATAGTAAAGAATGTACTTTGCCAGTGCAATAGTAATAGTCATATAAAAACATAATTAATATGTATTAATTTTCTTGGTGATTATTGCTTTTGAAAAAAGTGTGTATATATGTATATATATAATACACACTATGCTTATTATTAGCCGTCCGAACAATACGGGCTATAACCACGCTAGTAGGAAGGATTAAGATGGTAGGATTAATGAGAAATGTACCCGCATTTATGTGAAGGGAAAGGGAGAAACCTTTTTAGAAATATGTCCTCAGTTCCTGCTGCCAAGATTGCCTATCCCCGGAAAAACATAATTATGAACCCGACATTAAGTCCGCGTGCCCCCGATAGTGTTTTATTTATATAAATATTATATATTTACTTGACTATATATTAGAGTACTTTTTAATGATGTATGTAGTTTATACGCTACCCACACAGGTGAGCACGTGGGAAAAGGCGTTAGTTTTGTCAATGCTAGTTTTATTGTGACTAAGAGGTCGGGGCTTGAGTTCCTGTTGGGTGTGCATACGATTCTCTTACTTTAGTTAAAATTATTTCCCAAGTTTTATCCATGCAAATGTGGGCACACTTCCTCAAGAATCCTACCTTTTATATATACACCACAAAATATAAATTTGCTGAGAGCCCCGTTGAGTAATAAGATGTAGCGAAAAAAACAAGTCAATGTTCAAACATCGGCACGATATGAAGCAGCCAAGTGTATATTCAAAACCTCGATATCGTAAAACAGCCATTCCAACTTTGAGTAAACCACATACCAACCTCGGTGGCCGCACGGTCTAGGGTACTGTCTCGTGTTAGACTATAATGTCGAGGACTAAAGATCAGGGTTCAATCTAGCTCGGGTGCACTGAGAGTGGTTTCCCCACTCTCTCCATTCAAATGCGGGTGCACTTCCTATAAATTACATCTACCTCATACCTAACCCATTAGAGTAAATAGTACATAGGCGTATAACCTGAACAGGTAGTAAGATGTGGTGCTAAAAAAATCCACATAATCGGTAGTCGAATGATCTAAAGTCTTTGGTGTCCCTTTCTCAATAAATTGTCCCGCCGATGATTGGAAGATTGGGGGTTGAATCCCAGTTGAGTGTACTGATGATGGTTTAGCCTAAATTGTTTTACACTCAACTTCCACACAAAGGTGGGTACATTTTCTCTAAATTCAAACCTACCTCATTCTTAACACATTAGCGTAATTATGACCTATTATGAATACAACCCGAACAGGTGAATCAAGGTGACAAAAGAAATAATATTAATAAAATAATTAGGAAGTCACAAACATTGATCTCGTATGACAATAAAAAACTTATTAATATTCTTAATCTTTTTAAATTCAGAGGTACAACAAAAAAACAACAAAATAAACAAGTCAATTCAATAAAAACTAAACTAAAAAATAAACATTAATTAAATCAACCTTATTCATGGTGTCCATAGCTGTCTTCGTAGGATCTCCCACCAAATAACTTCAGGTGAAATTAATTTTCAAAAATAAACTTGGCAAAAAATCATATACAAAAAGAGTCTAGACTCTAGAGTCTATAGAAATCTAATTTTCAAAAAAGTGATAAAGGAGGACCACTTCAAATAGTTTTTAAAGGATTATAATTTTCAAAAAATTCCAGGTGAGAACCAGGTTAGTAACATTTCCGGGAAAGCGCATCAAAGTTTTAATTGTTACGTAGCCAGAAGTTATGAACTAGTTTTTGAATTCGTTTACTTGATTAAATTTTTTCTCCTGCCTTTACAAAATTTTCTAGCTTACCAGGAAATGTCTTTTTTTTTCTTGTAGCTAAGGTAAGTTCATGTAATAAACATTATGGTAGCATACAAGTAATCTTATCTGGAAGGGGGGGGGGAGGTGTTAAAGTATTATACGTAAGAATCTTTAAGGGGTCGAGGATGATTCGAGCTTAACTTAGTTTTGCTGAAAAGGGGGAAGGAGGGGTCAAACCAATGCTAACATAAGACAGAGAGAGACAGACAAGAATTTAGTTACCAGTTTAATACCATAAATTTAAATTCATAGTGCAAAAATGTTTATTATAAATTATTTAACATCATTATTTACACCTCTATGTTAATAACTACTAGCAATTTATAAATTGCGTGAACAATAATGGTTTTTTTTTCCGGTGAACACATATCAAAATAAGTCAACAAATATTACATAATCAAGAGAGGGGGGGTTCGGAAAATATTATGTAAGAAGAAAGAGGGAGTCAATTGCTAGCTTTTGTTTGCCCACAATGGGAGCAGGATGTCAAATATTGCCAAAAATGTATTTATGTAATACCTTAACACCCCCTAATCTGTGTCAGAAAATTAAAATCAATGAGTGTATTGTTTATAAACTTTAAAATCCGTGAGTAATTCGAAGCACAGTTTAATACGTATTATTCTAATGTTCTGATAATGGATAAGAATATTGGAAAGTCTTGCCAGGAAGGCTTGGGTTACGTCACCAGTCTTATAGTATCCTGACCTAGTCACGAAATCTTAATAACAATTTTGTTAGTTTAGCTTTTCCATTAATAAATAGGCCTACTTTTTATTTTGATATCCAAACCATCGTGCTAGAACAGTTGCTCTTCTTGCAGACCATTTCTTACCTTATAAACCAATTTTCCTCTTTGGATTTTGATGTTTCAGCGTTTTAACTAATAGTACACTAAACACTATCACTCTTGAAGCCAATGCACGAGAAATGAAAAAAAGGGTGGTGGAAATAAGATGAACCTTTCACCCTGAAAGGTACAGTAGCCCCATGGCTTCTTTGGTGCTGACTGACAGCTCACAGCTTTAAAAAGTTACCAGACCAAATTACGTATCCCTACGCCAAACCAGATGATCTGCAAAAACATGTGTTTAGCAGCTGTCAGTCAGCACCAAAGAAGCCATGGGGCTACTGTAACTCGTCTGCCTTCTCTAATGACACCTCCCCTATTTCGCTGCAAAGTAGAGAGCCTCACTCCCCTATTAGCCCCTGGACAGCATTGTCTTCCCATTTTTATTTTGCATTTTTCTCGTTTCCTATTTTAGATAGATATATGATTCCACAGACTATTTAATCTATATTATATCAGGTATATGACTATGTGCTCTTTCCGCGAATAAATAAAATAGCCTAAGCTGTAGACAATTAAAAAAAAAAAGTAAAAAAAATTACTTTCAGATCAGATTTAAAAAATCTAAGCATCTTGTGAATGTGGGGAATGCCAGGTCTCCACCGTGGTTCGGATTCCACGTTAAACTGTAGGTCCTTCATTTTATCTCACAATCACCCTACCATTACACATTAGCGTAAGTGCGTATAGCCCGAATGGGTAGTAAGACGTGGGGCTAATAATAATAATAATAATAATAATAATAATAATAAAAATTAAGTAGGACTATTTTTAGAATTATTTCAGAATTTATAGTTTTTGTTTCAATGTTCTATATTTAAGACTCGCTGAATAAGACGGAAACAAACTAACGTGGAAAATCCTATCTTGGTTTGCTGTGACGTCATATGTAGGCAACGTCGATAATCATTTTCTGAATCGACTTATTATATCAACACACAACTTACAAACTAGCAAACAGCTATAACTGACACAACACCCATCCCCCGGCCGTGATTTCATCAAAGTGAAATGGGCAAACCATTATTTCACCAATGAATAATATTTCGGCCATACCAAGAATCTAATATTGGAAGCCCCTAAGGTGAGGAATGGACCTGTCGTAGTAAAGAACACCTAATAATAACCAATAATTGAACCGGGGACCCTTAGACCCGTAGACAGACATGATACCGGCTAAGTTAAGGTGTTGGACGGTGTCAATGAAAGTATAATGATAATTTAGTTAAAATTTTATCTTTATTTTTTTTAGCACTGCGTCTACCAGTCTGGGTTAAACGATTATTTACTCTTTGCACTAAGGCTCTTAGGGATGAGGAAAGTTATGTTAATAGAAAGTGTACTCGCATTTGTGTGGAAGGAAAGTGGAAAATCATTTAGGAAAAACTACCCTCAGTACACCAGACTATTTGAACCTCGATCTCCCCATCGTTGGCAGTCTAGTGTACTGCGAGGGTAGCGCGTTAGGTCATGCAGCCACCAAAGACGGTTTCAATAATCTAAATGTTTTAAAGAATGCTACTAATAAAATATTCACTCATTTTTATATTCTTGTTTGTGTTGCAAAATTCTAAAATTATACTTGGTTTAATATGTCAATGAAATATAATAATTAAAAATGTATATGTGTTAGGGGAGGGGGAGGTAATATGGGGTGACCATGACTGTTTAAATAAATTATAAATGTAGACGTTTTAATCTCGGTTTTCTTTAAAACTTTTATTTTGAAAATTTAACAAATATAAAATGATCGTATTATTTCATATTAGCTTGACATGAACTTTATACTAATCTTTCCAACTAAAATATATTCATTGTAATTTTTTTAAACTAACTAACAGCGTGTCATATATAAGAAGTAAGGTAAGTAATTTTTTTTTTTAGTTTCTAAACGAAACACATTTTTGTTCAAATTTAATAAAATATTGTCTTAGTTGATACTTTTAGTTAATTTTCTACGAATATTAATACAAACTCTTATTGAATATTTGTCATATACATTGTGGTATTTGAACATCCAATTTTCAAAACTATGAGACAAAGTCTTTATTAAATTCCGCAATGTTTTTGCAAATATACTAGAACTCTTGATATTAATATTAGTATAAAATAAAAATAAAAGTATCTACAAAATATATTTTTATTTGGTTGGCATCTGCTTTAGTGCCAGAACGGTCTAAGAGGTTACTCTTCCTGCTTAAAACGGGGAGGTCAAGATTCGATAACCGGTTGGGTTTTTTCTAAATTGTTTCTCACTCTCCTTCCATGCAAATGCGGCTAGATTAACTTTAAAATGCTTCCTTTCTCATCTCTACCTCCTTAGATTAATTAATATTATAGATTTGTATATAAACTGAAAAGATAGTAGGGTGCGGTGATTAAAAATATATATATATATATATATTTCACTCTAAAATAGGTTTTGTTGTAAAATATGATTTACTTTGGAAATTATGTCAAGCCGACATACATGTTATCATGGTCGTAGAAAATAACCAAGAGACGGCACTTTTGTAGCTGTCACACTCACGCTCTGACTGAGGTCTCTGGTTTGACGCAATTTGAGGTCTGATGACATTCCGGATCCCTGTAACCCTCCGCGGTCTTCCCCGGGGTCATATATCTGGGTCCTATCGTAACACCGGGTTAGTACCGATGCATAAAAAGGGCTTCAACCGGGAAACATTCACAACCAGTGACCTATTTGGCAGTTGGATTCTAAATGTGACCTTACTCAATATTTTTAAAATTAGGTATGGCCCTGTGATTACGGTTTGGAATTTTTTAATACTTTTTTAATCCAAATTTGTTAAACCGACTATGTCTCCTACTATATATCGTATTTCTTTGATGTTTATCCAAGTTTTGCCAAATTTCTTGGAGTCTGGCTGCCAAATTTACTACCTGCTGATTAGTCACATTATAGGGTAGCTTCCTCCTATCATAGCATGTTATTATTATGCTACGAAGAATTTATAAGGTGACATATGGATACAACTAGTATGCTCCTTGGAGTTGTATGCTGCCACACCATAAGGAAATATAAATTCCCAATTTGACTAAGTATTCTTAAAAAAATTGCCAGAATGTTACTGGTGGTCTGGTGAACTCTCTCAGTCCTGCCGTTTCCTTGTGGATGTCTTGGGGTTGTCCTTTACTTAGTAATTTTCAACAGTTTACATAAATGGGCTAACAGTTCTGGCATTAAATTTGTCCCTTGGTCTGAAAGTGTACTAGTCATAACCTCAAATTTGAATATCGACTCTGATAGTAGAGCTTCTGTAACTGTTTCTGCTTTCAGGTCTACTAAAAGTACCTTAACTAAATAACTAGAAAAATGATCTAATATAGTTAAAATATATTGATACCCGTTTTCTGATTTATGTATAGGTCTTATTATATCCACCCCTAGTCTTCCTAAATGCCGGGCTACTTAAGGTATTTCTACTAATTTAGCCTGGGTAATTAATCTCAACGTCATGTTATGATAGCTGTCACAGCTCTACACATAAGTTTCAATATCTTCTCTTCTGGAAGGCCACCATTACTTATTGACCATTTTCAAGTTTGTTGACCCTCGTCCTGGGTGCTCTGTGAGCAGGAATTCGTGATTTTCCTTTAGAATATCTTCTATTATTCTTTTGGATAGCACTATTCTTGATACTTGGTTCATTTTCCTGTACAAAAACTCCATCTATCGTCGCAAACAGTGCTTGATCCTGCCATTTTTCGATAATCTTCGTCCTGTTCTTAATCCTTTTGAAACTTATCGTCCTCCACTGTAGTTACAACTTAGACTTTACGTGATAAAGTACAAGCATTCCCATACGCTACACCAGATCAATTTTTTTTTTACAGTATAGTCAAGACTGCCCATTTGTAATATCCACCTTAACAATCCACTATTAGGGACCTTAAGGTTAAATTATAGCATGTCACTTAAATCAAATGACATGTACAAACTGTTATATGCACCGGTATAAAATGCGCCACTCTACTGTCTCTTGTTAATAACCTTGTTTTTTTTAAATTTTGATCAAAAAACTTGTAAGGCACCGACAAAGGCATGGCTTAGTCAGGCAACGCAAAACCATACCATGTACCTTGGATCCAATTATTAAAATTAACATCAATACAGTTTCTTGTTTAGCTCTTGATACTGGAACAAGTTGTTCTTTTATAAATTCTAACTTTAGTCAAAATTTACCCAACTTACTTCCCCTGGAGATAAACTATTTTAAACCTAGACATTTTGCCATTGCTAATGGAAAAACGCTTGAAATAGATAAAAGTATCTATTGTACTATTAAAATTCAAGGATTTACCTGGAAACATAGTTTATCTATTGTTGATAATTTACCGTATCATGTAATACTAGGTATCAATTTACTGTGAAAAACGAATAGTCAAATCGATTTAAAAAGTAATAATATTTATTTTAAATTTAACCCTTCAATTAAAGTTAAATTTGAGGAAGTGGAAAACAAACAAGAAAACATGTTGATCAGTAATCGTCCCATTGAACTTAGTGCTACACTAAAGAGTTTCTCTGATACTATTTCCACTAAGTGGGGTAAATGTGATGTATTCCCTTATCAAATTTCTCTGTCTAATTATCGACTTGTCAGATCTCCTCCTTATTCTTGTTCATCACCTAAGTTAAAAGAATTTAGAGAACTTGTCCAGGATCTACTTGATAAGGATATTATTAGACCTTCCCGATCTGCATACATTAGGCCTGCATTTATAATCCCAAAAAAAGATGGCGGGCATAGCATATTAGCCGATTACAAGAACATTAATAAACAGATTGTCTTTGACCCTCACGCTATGCCCACGGTTGAAAGTGCCTTTCAACATTTAGGGGGGATGGGGGGATGAAGGTCTATAGTCTAATAGACCTGACTGTTAGTTTTCTTCAGTGTGCTCTTACTGAGGAGTCTAAGCAGTATACCGCTTTTGTTACCCCTTGGGGATGTTATGAGTATTATGACGTTCTGGTATTTACGGGTCCCTACGTTGTGCGCCAATTGTGATGTTCTGGAATATTACTGCACCGCGATGGGCGCCAATTGTGGAGTTCTGGTTCGTCGCGTTGAGCGTCGATTGAAGTTACACCGTTTAATTAGCTGGTAATTGCCCCGTGGTCGAGCACTAATTAAATCGGTCCGGTTTTTTGATGTTGTGAGTTAATTGGTATTTATAGCCCCGTGATCGAGCGCCAATTAAAGCGTTATTGTATAATTAATACACACTTTTTATGTTGACATGTTTTTATTTCTGAATCTCTGTTTATTTAAGGAGAAAATAGATCATGTCGTCGAAATATATACGCGGCCTATTGTAGGGATCGCGGACAGGAGCTGTGCTAGTGACTAGTGAGTAGTGAGTTCTGAGCAGTACTGCCTTTACATTGCACCATCCTTCGTATATATCCATTGCTCATGGAAGCTTCGAGAAGGTTTAGTTTAGAAAAACAAAATACAAGACAAAAACATCTCGGTGTCACTAGGATCTTCGAGAGCCGGGAAATGACTCAAATTACCTTTTAAAATCTCTATTCGAACCTTCGAGAAGAGGAAGTTATTAATTAAAAACCTTATTTATATTGTCAACTTGACTTGGCTGGTATACTCTGACGTCACTTGTCAGTGGCTTTTGCCTTCTTAGAAGAAGAAGTGCTTTAAGCGCCATTTAATATACTATATGATTTAAATAAAATTAAGTACGTTTATAAAATTAGGACGATATTATTGTCAATGCTTTCACATACTTTTCAGGGGCAAGTCAGTTACATTACAGTATAATAGAGTTCCACCTTAGAATTATTTGTGGAGGAGTGGCATTAAGTCGACTCTTGGACCATATTTTATATATCTTATCCCTCTAAGGGTTAATTCACGATCTATGATTTCCACTTAACTTAAATACCTGTATTTTACCTAAAATTAATTTTCTAATATTTTTTTATCACCATATTATTTAAAATAAAAATTTCTTTAAAATATTTTTTTCCTTTAAATTATTGTATAAAGAATGTGTTTGGTTTTAGTAATGAGATTTCATTGACCAAATATTCATATTATAATAACCCTGCCATAGATTGGAATGTTTATTTAAAACTAACTTAACATTGTTGGCACTAAATGACTGAAATAGCTGGTTTAGCTTACTTGTTGTGATGAATTAGTAAACATTAGGAAATAATACTGACAGCTCATAACAACCTGTTCCCGTAATGCCAGGCAACTGGGCCTATTTGAACTATAAAGGGTTCATATTTAGAATTTAAGACTCTCGGGCTAATACATTAAGATCTACTCAGAAGCGTCAATCTACCCATCATCGGGACCACGTGGATTAGAACACAGTGTCATCGGGTACTTGTGCTAGAGCGTAGCCGTCATGCCCAGGGTACCGGGTTTGAGTCTGTAAGGGGAGTCACGAGCAGAATCAATCGAGCCAGTAGTAAAGTATTCCTCAATAAGTCAGTTGTCTCACGAGTGCATTCGTCAAAGTTCTTATCTTTCTCCGTAACACATTTTGACGTAACATTTTTAAAAAATTAAATCTTAGAGCTACTAATACCCCCCTCCAAAAAACAGAGCCAACAATATAGTTTCGAAACCCAACAATATATTTTGACACCCTCCTGTCTTTACCCGTAGGCTATCCTGACAGATTAGGCCGACGTAAAAAGGGGGCGGTGGGCAGAGACAATATAAACTTTAAAATGAAGTTAAAAAAAAATTGGTAATTAATCTTTATATTTGAGAATTAAATAAACAAAATAACAAAAACATCGGTAAAACTGCACTTTTTCCACTAGAATTATTTCCATTAGTAAAAGGTTGGTAATAACGATATTTATATATAAATTAGGGAAAAGGCAAGGGAAAACCATTATCGGACACTTACACAGATTTTATTCACAAACTAGATACAAGGTTTCAAGCACTTAGCTGTTAGATAATATATCTAGAATATATGTATGTGTCAATAACACAAAGGTTATAATATGTTTGGAATTATTTCTTTTAGAGCTATGTGTAATGAGAGGCAAAAAAAGATCATAAGTCTAACTAATGTAAATAATATTGATTGTGTTGGTCATATAAAAGCTAAAAAGATGGGGTTTTTTTTCTGGTCGTAGCAAGAGAGTTAACTATAAATGCATATTAAGTTTGACTTCATCATGACACTGTCATATATGTTGGTGTTTTTTGTGACGGTACAAAATCACGATGCAAAGGAACTAACGGGGCTTAATAAACTCCTCACGCTGTCTACTACGCACGAGTCCAAAGTACCACACTGGTATCAATCAAATGACATCACTGATCTTGCTAACGACCTATTTACCGGCGTTAAGAGTGTAATTATTGTTGGGACAGACAAGTCTGATGATTGGAGCAAATTGATTAACCTTCAACCCTTTAGTAAGATTATCCTTTGTTTAACGTGTAAACATTTCAATCGCGATCAAGAATGGAAGCGTTTCGAAGAACACAAATCCTATGTAAAGATGGAGAAATTTCGTGGCTATCCTTATGAAGAAAAAATAAATGGTCTTATATTATTTATCAAAACACACTTAAAGCAACGTTTTGATAAGATATTGTTAAGGTTGGAGTATTTTTCTTTCTGGAATTCTAGAGCTAAAGTTCTTATAATTTCACCTTCATGCCGAGATGAAGGCAATATTTGGGTTGCCAACCTTTTCTTTACATTACATGCACACAACATATTTAACGCAGTAGTCACGTGTTGGGAAACAAATCACTATAGAAACATTCAAAGAGTCTATGTTAGTAATATCTACAAGCGTAATTCCAGCAAAATTGTGGACGTAACGTCAAAATGGAAAAGTGAAATCAACACGATCGTTGAAAGACAGCACAGCCATCTTTATGGAAAGGAACTGAAAGTATGCATGTTTATCTCTGAGAAAGTTTTGGCATTCGAGAAACCTGATGGAAGCACCGATTTTTTTTTCTGGTCGTAGCAAGAGAGTTAACTATAAATGCATATTAAGTTTGACTTCATCATGACACTGTCATATATGTTGGTGTTTTTTGTGACGGTACAAAATCACGATGCAAAGGAACTAACGGGGCTTAATAAACTCCTCACGCTGTCTACTACGCACGAGTCCAAAGTACCACACTGGTATCAATCAAATGACATCACTGATCTTGCTAACGACCTATTTACCGGCGTTAAGAGTGTAATTATTGTTGGGACAGACAAGTCTGATGATTGGAGCAAATTGATTAACCTTCAACCCTTTAGTAAGATTATCCTTTGTTTAACGTGTAAACATTTCAATCGCGATCAAGAATGGAAGCGTTTCGAAGAACACAAATCCTATGTAAAGATGGAGAAATTTCGTGGCTATCCTTATGAAGAAAAAATAAATGGTCTTATATTATTTATCAAAACACACTTAAAGCAACGTTTTGATAAGATATTGTTAAGGTTGGAGTATTTTTCTTTCTGGAATTCTAGAGCTAAAGTTCTTATAATTTCACCTTCATGCCGAGATGAAGGCAATATTTGGGTTGCCAACCTTTTCTTTACATTACATGCACACAACATATTTAACGCAGTAGTCACGTGTTGGGAAACAAATCACTATAGAAACATTCAAAGAGTCTATGTTAGTAATATCTACAAGCGTAATTCCAGCAAAATTGTGGACGTAACGTCAAAATGGAAAAGTGAAATCAACACGATCGTTGAAAGACAGCACAGCCATCTTTATGGAAAGGAACTGAAAGTATGCATGTTTATCTCTGAGAAAGTTTTGGCATTCGAGAAACCTGATGGAAGCACCGAATACCAAGGGCACGACGCAGAGATGCTCAATATTTTAACAAAATACATGGACTTTAAGGCGATAGTGTCCCCACCGTCAGACAACCAGTTGTTCGGTTACGAGCTTGCTAACGGTACCATGACGGGTGCAACTGGTGAAATAATATACGGTAAAGCTGATATTGCTATGAACTCTAAATACATTTTATTCACACGTTTGGATCTATTAGAGGTCACCTACCCTCACGACAGAGATGACTTCTGCATCATCGTGCCGAAATCCAAACGTATCCCTCAATACAGGAACTTGTTCTTGCCATTTTCAAACACCGTGTGGTCTTTTCTGGGTGTTTCTTTGCTATTAGCCACGGTGTTGTTGCTGGTCTATAACAAATTTATACCCCTACGAGGACAAATGAAATTTCGCGTCTCCACAGTGGTGTTAGAAGTCTACAGGGCCTTCCTATCCGGCGCTACTTTAATGATACCGGTTTCGACAGGTGAAAAACTTTTCATTTGTACGTGGTTGATATTCAGCATACTGATGACTAATTCGTTTCAAGGGTCCCTGACCAGTTATTTGGCCATACCCAAATACCTCCCTGAAATCAACACATTACATCAACTTGAAGAATCCGGATTGTTTCTGCTTTCGTACCCTGGGATTGATCAATATTTTCAGGGTTATGGCTCTGAAGATATCGTGAGGCAGCTCATCCCCAAGTTAAGACCGATTTCTGATTTTGACAGTCCCTTCGACTTGTTGATTGAAAATGGTCGATACGCAGCACTCTTCAACAAACATTCTCTTGACAGATTTGTTAGAAAGACATTTCAAGGAGGAATTCCTATCTTACACGCTATGGACGAGTGTCTCTTGCCTACCTTCATTTACTATTCCGTTCCCAAACACTCCCCTCTGCTCCCAAGAATAAACATCCTCATCAGGCGAGCCATCGAGGGTGGATTCCCCAGTTTGTGGCTAAGGAGGACCATTTATAATGAGACACTGAGAGGGGTTTTGTATTCACCCTCAACATCGGATAAAAGACCGAAGAGACTGAATTTTTCTCATCTACAAACACCTTTCTATATTCTAGCCATCGGTATCATAATCTCTTTTCTGTTATTGGTTATAGAGTTATGCACGGCTCGGTTATAAGTTTGTTGCAATCATTGTCAAGGGTTATAAAACTAGATGGATATTTAAACTGTCCCATCATCATAAATGTTGCCTCAATAATGTATGTGACGTAAATAATATTATCTCAACAGCTTTTGAAAAATTGGTTTTGTATTTAACTGTGTAAGTTTACTTTTAAATCTAGATTTCAACCTGTTTATTCATATAGTAATTTGTTTATAAGTCCTACAAAAATTAAGCTACATTAATTGTATTTGAGATTTTTTAATATCAAATTGGTATGTATATATGACCGGGGTATCTTAAAAAGTAAATACATTAATTACAGTACTTATACTCCATGGCGTCAGCTATCAGGCTACTTATACTGACCAAGAATCTCCCGTATGTTACCATATATTTGTATTAAAATTTGTAGATATAGAGTATTCCAGTTTTCTAGACATGAGCAGTTAAACCTTTTTTCAAATATCTTCTGATTTGTTCTCACGAAGCTCAGTTTGATCCCGTTACAAACCCATCGCGTTACAGACAATTTTTCAAGCGTCAGATATCAAACCCGGGACTTCTGGTTCTGTAGCCAGGAGTTCTGACCATTATACCACAGAAGTGTTTAATTATTGTATTAAGCTTATTGATACTAAAAGTATATATGTACTGTGTTTCTTGGAGCATATTTGACAAATACCTTTAGTTTGTATTTAACTACAGAGATAGTGCATTCGAAACACCATATTAATTAATGTAAAGAGAATAGAAAGTAGCGCTAGATGGACCAATTCATTTGATTGGTCAGGCGTGTGATGACACTCAGTACACAATCCATTGAGTTACATACACAAATTTATGTGGAAGACATAGTAAGTTGTTGAAAATCTGCTCACATTAAGGAACTTTAAATAATAAATAAACCTTTAAAATACACACCAATGTTCATCTTATGTCACCAGTCTACTTATTTAATAATGTATAACTTATATAGCATGCGTGATTCGATATATGGATCTTGTTGAAGCGAAGGGAGTATGCAAACATAGGGGAGTGTGTAGAAAGCTAGGTAAGATGGATTAAGCATAGAGTTGTCGTTTTTTAAAGCTACATGCACAGTTTCATTAAGGGAACAGCGTGATTAGGTGTGCATGTATGTAATATATATATATATATATATATATATATATATGCGCTATTTTATTAAAGCAAAAATCAAAATTCTAAATAAAAAAAAACCTAGTTCTCCCGGATAAAATCTGTACTTTAAACTTTCTATAACAGGAAAAAAAAAAAACAGTCTTTAGCGAGCTTTACGTCTTGTACTGCCTGACCACCTATTGTGTGGGTAGTAAAGTGTCCAACATTGACAAACATTCCCTATTATTCTTTTTTTATATCCACCAAAAGTGACTGATCCAGGATATATAGCTTGACCTATTGGTACATTAAATGAGAGCTAGGGATTTTTCTGTTTATCAGCTCAAGCCTCCTACAACTACAGTCAGATTCTGATATAAAGGAACCTTTTGGACTATTATGAAAGTTACCAAAACAATTTTCACATAAGTTCGTTAGGTTTTGTGATTTGATGATCTCACTTATAATTAGATTTGCACTTTCTAAACGGACTTATTATATAAACAGACAACTTACAAACTAGCATAAATCTATAATAAACACAACACCCAAACCCCGGCCGTGAATTCAACGCTGTGAAGTGGAACAACCCATTATTTCCCCCCATGATACATTATTTGGCCATACCAGGAATCAAATATTGGATAAATTTAAGGAAAGAAGAATATTCTAGAAGCTGAAGAATATTCTAGAAGCTGAAGAAAGAAGGCAGAGGACAGCGAGCGTTTGGCAGTCTAAGCTCACTTACAAAAGAAATGGAAATGTCTTAAGACAGAACACAACAATAACAATCAGGTATTGAACCCAGGGCCCTTAGCTCTGTAGACAGACACCATACCAACTGATCTAGTTTGTCTGACAGGTGACCTGGTGGTCTAGGGGTAAGGTGTCAGACTTCTGTGCTGGCGGCCGGGGTTCAATCCTCGGTCCCGGCACAGATTTATNAGGTGTCAGACTTCTGTGCTGGCGGCCGGGGTTCAATCCTCGGTCCCGGCAAAGATTTATCTGATTACCAAACCCTTCCTTCACCTCTGACAAGACATCTTGTGAGTGTGGGGAATGCCAGGCCTCCACCGTGGTTCGGATTCCACGTTAAACTGTAGGTCCTCCATTTCATCTCACATTCACCCTACCATTACACATTAGCGTAAGTGCGTATAACCCGAACGGGTAGTAAGACGCGGTGCTAATAATAATAATAATAATAATAATAATAATAATAATAATAATAGTTTGTCTGACGAAATATATGATCAATGCCAATAATAATAATAATAATAATAATAATAATAATAATAATAATATATATATATATATATATTTAAAATGTTGTCGTTATTTTTTTAACACCACATCTTTCTACCTATTCGTGTTATATGCATATGTGCTAATTGCACTAATTATTCTAGTGATGAACAAGGTTATATTTATATAAACATTACCCACATTTGTGTGGAAGGGCAATGTAAATCCTTTTTAGGGAAAAAAAAACTATCCTCAGTATACCCGACAGAGATTCAAACCTCGATCTTCCCGTCATCAGGAGTCCAGTCTACTACGAGAGCAGAGCGTTAAATCATGCGACCACCAAACGGGTTTAAAGTGTTAACAATTTTGGTTGCAAATAATATGTTCCCCTTCTGGTCAGAAGTACTCTACATGCGGTGTTATGGTTTGTCAAATCACTAGGTGTCAGAATTTATTGAAATCTCTGAGCACTGCTCAACTGACGAGAGCATGGAGGATCAACGATGACATTTCTTCACAAAGAACAAAGAGAAGACCAATATATTAGATCCGCGAATCACTCCAGGTATATTGGAAGTTGGTTAAATCCTGGCCCCCGATTGAGATTTAGAATTGGTGTCTGACTTTTAATGAGTTCTAAATTTGCAAAAACACACACCACTGTTAGAACCTTGTTAAAATTTTGCAAGCATCCCACAGAAATACGCGAGTGGTTGGATACGAAATTGAAACCAGTTGAAATTAAATCGATTTCCCTTTCGTATGACACAGTTTTTCTTCTATGCTAGAATAGTAAACGGTATCTCCTTCTCACACGAACATCCTTAGACGTAATTGATCTCGGACACTTGTGTGAGTGTGACCAACTTTTTTTTTTCGAGAGAGGTGGATTGGGTGGAGAAGGAAGTGAGGGGGGGGGGGTGGGTTCAAAGTGTGAAATGTATCCCCCTACTTTCTTCTCATCTTTATAACAAGTTGTTTAAGTTAATGCAATTTTTGAGATACATTTTTACCGAATATACAATATAATCTTTTCTTACAGTACACATTTTATTGGCATCTGACAGCTATATGAGTTACTATATTTACTTTTACGTTTTCATACGTCAATTTATGTGATCTGTAGCTGTCACTTTTGATATATATAACCAAAACCTATAACATTAATAAATAAAATGCTATCAATGTTGACCAGGAAAAAAAATAATTCTAAAAGTATCCTTCCTAATTAAGTTGGACTGAACCTTTTGCCTTCCGTGTTATGACCTTCAGGTGAGAAATAACTTTCATTTGGTAAGTCCCCCCCCTCTCTCTCTTCTAAAGGATTCCTCATGTGTTGAAGCTTTGCTTTCGATTCTGAAGACGGTGAAAGCAAATGGTGTCGTTGGCAGCAGTGGTTTAACACTCGGGGGGAAACGCCAAGGAAGTCGTACGGTTCTTTTTTCTGTCGTCGTTGTCATCATCGTCTGCAAGGTCTCCCGGTGGCGCCCATACACTTGAGACTGAACTCTTTACGAGCAGTCGTGACTAGATTAACTCCGGAGGACCTTCCATCCTTCGATACCTCCGTCGATGTCGTCAGGTCAACTGTGTGTTCAATATAATCTGTCATCTGTGTTCGCTTGTGTGGATGTGTTTTTATCGCAACTCTTGATTGTGTAAACATCTTTCTTTATTTTATCGAAATATATATTTGTTAACAACGTATCTAGTCGTCTAAAAAGGATGACAGAGCCTTCTATGAGATAAGTGTACGCAGTAAGTTACGAAGAGATTTGAAAATTTTTAATTAGATTAAGTTCTTCATTGCATATAAAAGTAAACAAATTTTTCTTAGAATATTTTTAATTAATGTGATAGTAATTTTACTATTTATTAAAGATGGACCTACATTAGTAACGCGACATTATGCCACAAAAAAGACTCAAGACGATTCTAATCACGTTATTAAGGAAACGTTTCGAATTTTCCTGAAGTAAAGGTCTTGAACGTTTCTTCCGTTGGGTGTAAAAGCGCTCTCACCAATCCGTACATGATATGAACGTGGTCAGACCAGTGAAGTGAATGTGGACTTTGGTCGTCGCTGGAGTTACAAGACGATATTTGCTCTCCGTGTGTGATAGTGGGGGATTGGTTGGTACGACATGCTGACAGAATGGGTTGTGTTCAGCTGTTGTGTGGTGGCAACCATGGAGGCAGATATTCTGAAAGGGGAAGCCCAATCACAGGTATGATTCCGAATAATTTTTAGCTAGCCCTCTTTTGATTATCTATAAAATAATATTAAACTGTAATTAATAAATATAGACAAATTTCCATAAAAAATAACTTTATATAAAACACAATTTTTTGTGTGTAAAACATTGATAAGATTTAAAAAGTTGATCGTTTAGTAACTCATCTCAAGTAATTTTAATTTGAAATTTCAAGTATTAGATTGAGTACCTAAGCGCGTACTTTAATTTAACTTTTATTTTTGACATTTATTGCGAGACTGAAATTTAAAAACACTTTAACACCTGTTATTTTCAATGAATATAATATAATATTTAATAGAGTACTAATTTGTTTTCTGTCTAGCTTGATCACCAAGAAAATATATCAATTTCAGATCCAAGCGGAAATTATTGGAAATTTTGAAAAATGTTCAGACTTTAGTAACAAAAAGAACATGGAAGGAGCCAAGTCTACTGTTATTATTATTATTAGCACCACGTCTTACTACCCGTTCGGGTTATACACACTTACGCTAATGTGTAATGGTAGGGTGATTGTGAGATGAAATGAAGGACCTACAGTTTAACGTGGAATCCGAACCACGGTGGCGGCCTGGCATTCCCCACATTCACAAGATGTCTTGTCAGAGGTGAAGGAAGGGTTTGGAAATCCGATAAATCTGTGCCGGGACCGAGGATTGAACCCCGGCCGCCAGCACAGAAGTCTGACACCTTACCCATAGACCACCGGGTCACCCAAGTCTACTGTTCATGGTACTAATAGTTGAATACGTATTGATATTATCTATCTAAAGTAACAGCTGCAGATTCCATGAACTGACGTGAATGCATGAGAGTAGATTTAGTAATTTTTCTAGATGTCAGTTAGGGCTCATTCCTATAATTATTGGGGTTTATATGAGAAATCTTTTCATTACGTTGTAGAACACTTATTCTTTCTGAACTACCAGTGTCAATATCTTTATGTTCATAATGAACATCTAACTACAGTAGCTCCGTGGCTTCTTTGGTGCTTACTGGAAGTGCACAGCCGACTTCTGACAGTCAACATTTAGGTGTATACCTAAACTTTCACTGTCAGAAGTGACAGCTGCTAAACACATGTTTTGCTGATCATATGGTTCAGCGTAGGAATACATAATTTGGTCTGGTAACTTTTCAAAGCCGTCAGAAGTCAGCTGTGAACTGTCAGTCAGCACCAAAGAAGACATGGGGCTACTGTACTTCTACCCCTGGCTGTTCTCTCTTGAATGGTTCCTACCAGGGTTCTGAACCAGGTACACCGAAAGTTTTCTTCTGGGTCACGGCAGTCCGGTGTATAGAAACACACGACTTTCCCTGTTGATGAAACAGAGATTCACAGAACTTGTATTACAACTTGAATACCGAGCCTGGCCACGTGGCTTGCGTGCCTGACTCTGACTGGTGAAGATAGGAATTGAATACAATTGACTGAACTGGACCTATTTTATTGTAATCATGAAAATTCCTGGCTTAAAGGTTACTGTGAAGTTGTATGTTTCCCAGGACTAAAATAAATGGATTTCACAAATTTTAAGCACCATGACCTACTAGCTGTTTGGGTTATACATTTATCTAATATATATAGGTTTTAATTATGGGTGTGCGAGATCGACTCTTTGGTTCGAGCCGAGCTCGGGAACGGGAATTTTAGAATCACTTACTTCGAGACGACAACGGGAATTAAGAATGTAAAGCTAATTATTTCTAAATTTGCTAATATTTCGTACCTTAAAACACCGAGAATATTTAATTTGTTACATGAATACGTAGGCCCTAATAGAGGAAATTTAAACAAATACATAACTATGAAGTTAAAAATTTAAGCAATTTCTAATACTTTTTCTATAACTTAGGCTAATTAATTTAGAACCATTTATGAAACACATAATAAATCTGAATTTACCTCTAGAACACTTTGACATAAAAATTTATATTTAAATAATAAAGAAAATATGAAACGCAAGTTTAAAAGTAAATTAAACATGGGAATAAGTGATAAAATTTGTCAATACATACCCTAACTTAGTTGGACTTTCTTTCTAATGACACAACTAAATGTTTTACAAATGGTCAATAGTGTTCTTGAAACAATTACATGGAGAGTGACTTTAGCGAGTGACTTATTCAATTTATTTCAACCTAGATAACGTTTTTTTTTATATTTATGGAAAATTATTTATACAAATTGTTTCCTTTGTCTTTATAAGTTAATAAATAAGTTATTCCCGAAACTAGAGTCGGGAGCGGGATATTTTCTTACCTACACACCTCTTGTAGTGTAGTAAGTAGGGAAGGAAACGATATATCAATATTAAGGTTACTATATATCGGAACATTTATCGATACGTTTAATATATAAGATCTAATTCTTGTGAATAAAAATAAATACAAGCTTTTTTTCCATCTATTTTTATTAACCAAGCTAATTTTTTTCTATTTTTCCTAACCTTTTTTTTCAAACAACTAAATAATAAATTAAAACGTGAAAAGTGGCGAATAATATGATTACATAACAGCGACAATCTTTAATAATAATAATAATAATAATAATAATAATAATAATAATAATAATAATATTTAGCACCGCATCTTACTACCCGTTCGGGTTATACGTTCTAAGTACTAATTACGCTAATGGATTAGGAATTTGGAAGGTTGTATTAGAGGAAGTGAACCCGCATTTGCGTGGAGGGAGAGTGGAAAACCATTTAGGAAAAACCACCCCCAGTTCACCCGACCGAGATTCGAACCTAGATCTCCCCGTCCTCAGCAGTCGAGCTCAACACGACAAGCGCGTTAGCCAACTACGCCACCGAGGCGGGTCATCATCTTTAATACATCCATTCCAATTCGCCAGGACGAAATTCATTTAATACATCGGAAATAACCGACATATCAATCGTTTTAAAATATTTTTATTTGTTTTACGTAATCACGAATGTTAAAATTGAATTATGCAATGTTTTAGATAGATATAAAAAATGAAAATAAAAAAGCAATTTCCTAACATCTCCCGAAATTTTAGAGAATACAGAATATGCTTCCTGACAATCGGGTCGGGAACGGGAAATATTTTTTTCCCTCGGGAATCCTGAAATTTGAGAATCCCACACACCCCTAGTTTTAATATAAAATTTAAAAAAAATACTGCCCTTAACCCGCATTCTCTACACTCCCGTCTTCAACTCTTAGAATATAATTATAGATACACATTTAAAGCCAACTAGTATATACATAATACAGTGAAATTCTACACTTTCTTTTACAGTAACCAACAATCTACACTCTGTTAATCTACACAATATGGAAACAGTAATAAATAATGAATAAATAATGGTATTTTAGAAAGGTAAATCTCTCAGAGTTTTGCATACAAAAAAAAAAAATCTGAGCAGCAATTAACGTAACTATCACGACAAAGAAATAACCAAACGTTAGTGAAATTCATAAATGCTATGAAATGACTGTAAACTATCATTAGTGTGTTTATTCCTATACGATTCAGGTCAGTTAAATAGTCAGGTAGTTTGCGTTGCTATAAAACATTTACAAGATTCTTTTCAGCGGCGTGAACTTGAAGATTTAAGTCACTCGTTTGTTATTTAGAAAGTTGAGTATAACAATAATATTCTATTTATTTTCTCACTATCCTTTTACTTTATAAAAGTTCTAGCCAACAGTAGATAACGCCTCAGGCTAGCATGGAAAAAATACAGATCAACAAATGGTTCTCCAAAATAAGAATTAGGTGAACAAGAGATTACAATAAAATAAATTTAATAACTAAAACTATGAAGGAAAACGGAAAAGAGATGATTCAATAGTATTAATAATTAGCAACTGAAGAATCCACAGTAAACAAACAGACATTACTTAGTAATTAGGATGTTCCTTAAATATACTTATAAGGTTTGTAAGTTTTTAATCAAATTCTGGAAATCTAAGAGCTTGCACAGCTCTTAAAATAGTTGAGTTTTTAAGAGATACTAATATCAAGTAATGTCTGTTTGTTTACTGTGGATTCTTCAGTTGCTAATTATTAATACTATTGAATCATCTCTTTTCCGTTTTCCTTCATAGTTTTAGTTATTAAATTTATTTTATTGTAATCTCTTGTTCACCTAATTCTTATTTTGGAGAATCATTTGTTGATCTGTATTTTTCTTTAAATTATGGTATGTAAAATATCCTTTCAATACTTCATCCATGGAGAATCACGCGCTTTTCAGAAATAATGTTCATGGATTGCACCATTTACACTCAATTTTTTTTCTTCAAAAAATCAACTCCACTCTATTTACCAAAAAATCAAGTGACGCTAGCTCCCTATACCCAATAGGAAGCTAGCCTTCATAACACCTGTCGTCAGGACTTTTTGGTTTTGTTGGTTCTAACACTGGTCACGAGCGGTCCAAGGGGCAAGGGGTAGGTCATATATAAGCTGCTTGTGCGTATGAATCCATTACAGTGAACACCATCACACAAGAACTTTGGGTGAACTTGTGGTCTAGGGGTAAGGTGTCAGACTTCTATGCTGGCGCCGGGGTTCAATCCTCGGTCCTGGCACAGATTTATCTGATTGCCAAACCCTTCCTTCACCTCTGACAAGATATCTTGTGAATGTGGGGAATGCCAGGCCTCCACCGTGGTTCGGATTCCACGTTAAACTGTAGGTCCTTCATTTCATCTCACAATCACCCTACCATTACACATGAGCGTAAGTGCGTATAACCCGAACGGGTAGTAAGACGCGGTGCTAATAATAATAGTAATTATAATAATAATAATAATAATAATAATAACAAGAACTTTGTAATCAAAGACATTAATATACAGTGCCGGCAGCATAAATCTAGCAGTAGCAGTAATTCACAGTGCCACTAACTGAAATCTTGTAGTTCAACTAAGCTGTATCATATAAACTTATATCTTCAGTGCCGAAGATAAAATAACTTTAATAAATCGTGTGCAACATTAAAGGTATTATTTATTCAGTTAAAATATCACACATAATTCCGTATCAATATAATTAATTGGCGCTTGATCACGGGGCTATAAATACCAATTATATCATTAAATTACCGTACCGCTTTAATTAGTGCTCGATCACGGGGCAATTATCAACTGATTAAATGGTATCACTTCAATCGATGCCAATCACCGATCCGTAACGTTTTAATTGCCGCCCAATGTTGACCGATAAATTCAATAACACTTTAATTGCCGCCCAAAGCGGACCAATACCTTCAATATCATTATAAAACTGCTATCATAGCCACTGTAAAAAAAGTTAAAAATAATTTACCATTTAAAGCAGCGAAAAATTTACGTTGAACACTTTAAATTATGAGAGAGTATAAATGATGATGATGATGATGATATTATTATTAATAATATTGTTATTATTATTATTATTATTATTAATAATAATAATAATAATAATAATAATAATAATAATAACAATAAGAGAAAAGGCAAATTAAATAAAACTAGGCCTTTTATTTTGTCATAAAACTTTTGCCCTATATATTCGCTGATCTTTGTCATCGGAATTGTCAGAGTTTGCTGTTTTATTTGCTCTGCTCTAACACTTTCTTTTTTTGGCTAGGTTAGGATGGAACAACTTTCTTCTTGATGAGGAAAAAAAAGGTAGCAAGCTAGCCTAAGTGGCGACAATTATTTTTCAACACAGTGGTGTTATTATAAACCGTAGTCTTGAGAATATAGCGAAACATTTACTTTAACAAAAAATTATACCAGTCCCTTTAAATATATTGAAGAGTATTATTAGCGATACATTTTTTGTTCACCGTCTCTAAATACCCATCTAGTTATATGCTTATTTACTTTAATAAGGTAAGGATGAGAAATATATAATTTAGAGGAAATTCTCTCGTTTTTGCGTAGAGGAATATTGACAAAATATTCGTAAAAATAAACACCTCAGCAAACCTGGCTGATATTCGATCTTTGACCTCCCCATACTCGATACTGCGAGTTATAATAGACTGTTCAATAACATAAATACCTGCTTCGGTGGCCGCATGGTCTAAACTAGCATTCCTCTTGTGTTGGACTAGAATTCTGATGACAAGGAGATCGTGGTTCGAATCTGGGTAGGGTGTACTGAGGGTGATTTTTACAATATTCTTTTCCACACTATTTCTATTTATCTCCATGCAATTACGGGTACACTTCCTCTAAAATTCAACCTTACTAATCCCTTACGTAATCTATACTTATAAAATAACATGTCCTGACTGACTGACTGACTGACTGATTCATCATCGCCGAGCGCAAACTATCAAGGCTACAAGCATGAAATTCGGACTGTATATTCATTTTGTTATGTAGGCACCCACTAAGAAAGGATTTTAGAAAATTCCACCCCAAAGGGGTCAAAATAGGGGATGATAATATGTATGATAATATGTATGAAAGTCCGTCATTTTGAAAGTTACATAAACAAAATTTTGTATTTCGGTTATTGACGTAAAACAAATAAATACGTGTTTCAGGAATTTTGGAAATTTTATTTAATAAGGGATGAAAAAGGGGGTGAAAGTTTGTATCGGACTTGCATTATTTTTGATCTGAGGTCAAGTTATGGTCATAAACGTAACGTAATATTTTAAATTAATCTGTAAATACATATGTATATTTTCGTATTTGTATATAATCAACTTCCACGCGAGCAAAGCCGCGGGCAACAGCTATCTAGTTAGTATATATGCGTAAAGCCTGAACAGGTAGTAGAATGCGATGTTAAAAAATAAAAACTCACAACACGAATATAACAAACATAGCTATAAGATTCATATTGTACCATTTAAATGGCCGGCTCCCACGAATTGATTTAGAGTCTCTGTCCCCGATTGTAATGACAAGAAATAGACACTTGAGGTAGAATGGAAGGGCCAGTGTTTTTTGCAGTTTTTTATGGCAAAACTTTTTTTGGCCAAAATAAATAAAATATTGCTCCAGTACCAACATAGAATTTAATTTTCTTTTCATGTTGATATCGGCAGTTGTTGAATATCAGTCAAAAGCATAGCAGCATTAGATGAGAAACTTTTTAAATGAAGAGAAAAAGTTGTCATTAAATTCCAGAACATCTTTGACAGATATTCAAGAAATTTTGAAGTCATCACATGAAGAAAATTAAATTATGTGTTTGTACTGTAGCAATATTTTATTTATTTCAGACAAGAAAATATTTTACCATAAAAACTGCAAAAACACTGGTTTTTCCTCGCGTCCCATTCCATACCAACTTAATACTAAGTGGTAAATATCAATTCTTACTGGGGACACAACTGTTAGACTACAGGTCAAGTCTAAAGAGGTAAACATTGCTGCACGGCTCTGTTTTGCAAGGTATATTTGGTTGTACGGTCAGTTTATTGGTTATTTAATGTAAACTACTAAACACAAGGCCATTACGTTTAAGACTTTGATATTTAATAATGTTATTTGATGGAATAGGGAATATCTTGGTTAGTACAACACAGAATTGAAACAAGGTCATCTATACATGTAGTTGACAACTTTTAATACTCAGTTACTCAGACAGGCTAGGAGGTAGACCTACCAACATTTTGACCTTAAATTCAGAACATTTTTTTCACGCACTATGTCTTACCACCCATCCAAGATACTAACTTACCCACACACAAAAAGATAGGTATGAGGAAGGTAGAGTTTAAATGAAATACGCATGCATTTGTGTGAAGGAAGAGTGGTAAACAATTTAGTGGGGAAAAAATGCCCTTAGAACATCTAGCCGGGATTCTAACCACGTCCTTCCTGTCACCGACAAACCAGACGTGACTTACTTACACTTAGTACATGTGCTCACCGATTTAGGTCAACTGTGCTTGTCTCGAAACAACACAGCAGTGAGCTCAAAGTGGTTGACACGTTCTAAGTAATTGGATATCGCAGAAGATGCCATTGAACCAAGAGTTTTATGTGGCCAACCTTGGCATTGATGTTAAATATTTACTTTCACTGAACGACCGTGGAAGGTCAAGCTAGGCCGCTGATCCGAGGCAGTCGCCAAATAAACCGTTTCTTCTTTTTTTTTAGGTAGAATCTTTGCCGAGTCACTCCGGTTCGCGATCGAGAAATTAACTAAGTTATCTGCTTGAAAGGACATATCCTCACATTGCAGTATTTCTTAAAAGGGATGCCAGTTCTGAATCTTCTAATACTACTGAAACAATCCTCAACTATCTTAGCATTTTATATTGTCACATTTATTATTATTATTATTATTATTATTATTACGTCTTACTACCCGTTAGGGTTATACGCACTTACGCTAATGTGTAATGGTAGGGTGATTGTGAGATGAAATGGAGGACCTACAGTTTAACGTGGAATCCGAATCACGGTGAAGGCCTGGCATTCCCCACATTCACAAGTTGTGATTAATACACGTCTTGTCAGAGGTTAGGGAAGAGTTTGGTAATCAGCTAAATCTATGTCGGGACCGAGGATTGAACCCCGGGCCTCAGCACAGAAGTCCGTCACCTTACCCCTAGACCACCAGGTCACCATGTGACTTTATTAAAGGTTATTAAGTTCACACGTGTTCCTCACCGTTTATCTTAATCTCAAAAATGCGATATTTCTCGTAGAACTTCGTTGAAAATAATACATATTTTGCTTTATTCAATTGGTTTTTAAATTACAAAACTTAAATTATAGAGGTATTTTATTCTATAAAACCCACTTCAGTGGCCGAATGGTTTTAAGCGTCGTTCTCGTGTAAGACTGGCTTGCTTATGAGAAAATTGGGGCTCAAATCTCGGTGGGGTCTACTGCAGATGGTTTTTCATAAATAGTTTTCCCCCTCTCTTCTTACGCTAATGTAGGTAGATTACCTCTAAAATTCTCCCTTCCTTATTCCTACCCCATTAGAATAGATTATCAGATGTGCGTATAGAATGAACAGGTATTAAGGTGTTGTGATATAGATATCCTAAAATGACATGTTAATATATTGAACGTCTACCTTAATGTGGGACGTGAGAAAGAACAGAGTTTTTGCCATTTTTATAGTTAAACATATTTTTATTCAATAGAAATAAAAAATATTTCTCCATTAGAAACATATTTCAATTTTATTCACATGGTGACATCAACAGTTGTTAAGTATCTGTAAATGGTGTCCTGGAATTTAATGAAATTCTTTTCTCTTCGTTCGTTTGACCATATTTAATAAAATTGAAATATGAAGTGTGAAATTAAAAAAAATTAATTAAAAATACAATCACAAATTAGAAATTTTAGTAAAGGAACGCTGTAAGATGATATTAAAGTTTGACTAGTGGTTAGAAATAGAAAATATAGAAATATATTATATATAAAAATGATAAAATAAGTACTATATTAAGAATTGTGATATAAAAATACTACCCCAATGGTAAACTTTGGTTGTTAAAATGTATCACTGAGGTATGTCAAGAACAATATTTACAATATTTGATTAAAAGATCATGTAAGTTATAAAGACATGAATCCATTAATAACCACAAAAGAAAGTTAATGAATAATATATAATAAAAATAAAAAGATAAGATAATAATGACGATAAAAAATTACCTGTACCTATGGACACGTGGACAGAGGCGTCAGCCTTACTTTTGTTTTGGTTTTAAACCTTTACAGGGAGTTCTTGTTTACTGTGATGCTTTTTTTTATACTTTCATTCAAATGTTGATATACAATACTTCTTTTAAGGACGTTGCCAACCTGCGACGTCACGGCCGATCAAGATATTATTTCCCATGTTTATTAATTTACGTTCTAATCAAGAAGTTTTAAATATATAACGTTGAAACAAAAACCATACATTTTTAAATAATTCTAAAAATAGTCCTACAGTGTCATTAAATTATTATTTTTATCTTTAAGTAATTTTTGTAAACTTTTTTTTTTATAAATCCTCTACAATTCAGGCTATTTGGTTAATTTAATAAAATGTAATGTATGAATCTTCCTGCCAGGATGTAGATTAAAAAAGTCCGTGGAAGCATTTGTCTATCTAAAATAGGAAACAAGAGAAAGGTCAAGTTAAAAACAAGTCAATGTTTTCAAGGTGCAATTATTAAACTGACTGAGTAAACTCGTCAGAGGAAGAGGGAAAGTGTTATCAGCACATTTACGAGAGCCCTCTCAGGGTAAACGTGTAATTTTACTTTCCTCTTCCTCTTTTTCTATTTTATACATCGGTGTCTACAGTCTACAGTAGCACCCATGGCTTCTTTGGTGCTGACTGACAGCTGTCGGCTTTGAAAAGTTACCAAACCAAATTATGTATCCCTACGCCGAACCAAATGATTTGCAAAAACATGTATTTAGCAGCTGTCACTTCTGACAGTCAAAATTTAGGTATATACCTAAATGTTGTCTGTCAGAAGTCAGCTGTGAGCTGTCAGTCAGCACCAAAGAATCCATGGGGCTACTTTAAGTGTGATAGTGCTTCAAGGCTGCTTAAGTGCGTCGAGTTAAGATGCAGCCCCCTTCTCAAAATAGCTTCAAAATCTCCAAGTAGGCAACGTCGTTAAATTATATCTCTCTTATCCTCACACGATTAACGTAATTTTTCTAATCGTTAGGATAAATGGTGAGCTAGGATGAATTTAAAATCATTAAACCATTTATGTTGAAAGAGTAATTAAATATAAAAATAAATACAACTTATGAAATCAAAAGAGTTGACTTGTGTTTTAGTTATTTCTATTCGTTTACCATGAACATATTATCTTTATTTTTTTTTCAGAGGGAAAACTCGGTGCACGAAACAAATGGTACGAACCGTTTTTTGATCAACGAGATATTAGGTTTGTTACCTTTCGGCGGAGGTGATGAAGAGAAGGACGAGGTCACGCGGAGGAACTGCACCTGTCGTGAGTTTTTTTTTTTTACTTTTACCGTGGGGTGGGTTTAGACTAATAGTAACTAATAATTAATTGTGCAAACGGCTGGGGTTCAATTCTCGGTCCAGGCACAGATTTATCTAATTGCCAAACCCTTCCTTCACCTCTAACAAGACGTGTATTAATTACAACTTGTGAATGTGTGGAATGTCAGGCCTCCACCGTGGTTCGGATTCCACGTTAAACTGTAGGTCCTCCATTTTATATTCACAATCACCCTACCATTACACATTAGTGTAAGTGCGTATAACCCGAACGGGTAGTAAGACGCGGTGCTAATAATAATAATAATAGTGCAATCCTAACAGTGCACAAATCATAATAAAGATACAATGGCTTGTACTTAAATGGCAGTTATTAGAATACAGAATCAAATAGATTGTGTTACCCGATACTGTGGCCTGAGTGGTCAATAAAGGCGTCATTTTTGCAAATGGAACGGCTTCCGACCATGGGAAGATCAGGGTTCAAATCCTTATATGGTGTACTGAGGGTGGATTTCCTTCAATGGTTTTCTACTCTCCCGCCAAGTAAATGCAAGTACATTTACTCCAATTTCAACCTTTATAATCACTAACACATTAGAGTAATTAGTAGCTACATATGTGTACAATCCGAACGGGTAGTACGAAGCGGCGAAGAAAAAAATAATTAAATCATAATTTTTTTCATTTCTTAAAATTTTTCTGACCTCTTTGCTAAGTACAAATGTCTTCAAACATATTTATTTTAAGGGTTCACTCGATAAACTACGTTCATTAAATTGTATATTTCAGTACATAGTCTTCGCTAGTACTGTCTTGACTCAACTTTTGTTTTTTTCTTCCCTTGCTTCCCAAAGCTGAGTGTGGGGTTGTGAACCAAGAGATCCGTATTGTGGGTGGTCGTCCCACAGGAGTCAACAGGTACCCCTGGGTGGCCAGGCTCGTGTACGACGGACAATTCCACTGTGGAGGATCCTTGCTCAACGACCACTATGTCCTCACGGCCGCACACTGCGTCAGAAGGTGGGTGCTCTAGAGTCGGTCTAAGACGGCATCACCTTAATACTCAACATTGCATGGGTCTACTAACAGCCATCCACTGCGTCAGTAGGTAGAGTAGCTCTAAGATAGCATGGCCTCCATTTTCAACGTATATTGCTCGGGTCTATTTACAACCATCCACTCCGTCAGAAGGTATGGTAGTTCTAAGGTGGCATGACCTCCGTGCTCAACATATATTTCCTGTGTCTACAAAGAGCCATCCACTGCGTCAGAATATAGAGTAGTTCTAAGATGGCATGACCTCCATGCTCAACATATATTGCCCGTGTCTATTAACAGCCATACACTGGGCCAGAAGGTAGAGTAGTTATAATATGGCATGGCCTCCATGATCAACACATATTTCCCGGGTCTACACACAGCCCTCCCCTCCGTCAGAAGGTAGATTAGTTCTAAGATGGAGTGACTTATCTGTTCAACAACTATTTCATATACCTACTTATAAACATGTACTGCTCTAGAATGGGGTGTCCCTAGGGCAGTTGAGAAATGAGTTAGCTTCAATGCTCAGTATTTATCGCATGAACCTACTAACAGCCAAACACTGTGTGGCTGCTCTAGAGTAACTCTAAGGTGGCCTTACCCCCATGCTCAACGTATATTTAATGAGGTGACCTGGTGGTCTAGGGGTAAGGTGTCAAACTTCTGTCCTGGCGGCCGGGGCTCAATCCTCGGTCCCGGCACAGATTTATCTGATTACCAAACCCTTCCTTCACCTCTGACAAGACGTGTATTAATCACAACTTGTGAATGTGTGGATTGCCAGGCCTCCACCGTGGTTCGGATTCCACGTTAAACTGTAGGTCCTTCATTTCATCTCACAATCACCCTACCATTACACATTAGCGTAAGTGCGTATAACCCGAATGGGTAGTAAGACGCGGTGCTAATAATAATAATAATAATAATAATAATAATAATAAATTTTTTGGAAGTGAATAGTGGTATTAAGCCTTATCGGTTCACGTACCCCCAGATAAAATTTAATCTTCTCTTTTGTATCCCAAAGTTGTTTGGGATTAGTACAATTATGTGTTTTCTATAGTCCATGAATAAAATAAACTTCGTATATATATATATATCCCCTGTATTTAGATGAAACATATGAAAGAAACAAGGGAAATAGGGGAAAGTCCCATTTCAACTCCAATTGAAGCTGCCATCTGTTAGACAACCATTATATCTTTCTAATGGACTTTAGATTATGGTTAAAAGAGTTCTCTGTAATATTTAAATTAATTAGAAAATAAGTATTTTCTGGTGTTCCTGTTGTCCTGAAAAATGTGTGTGATGTGTTTTCACTACTTTTTATCCTTGTACACTTCACATATTATGTTATTATTATTATTATTATTATTATTAGCACCGCGTCTTACTACCCGTTCGGGTTATACGCACTTACGCTAATGTGTAATGGTAGGGTGATTGTGAGATGAAATGAAGGACCTACAGTTTAACATATTATGTTAAACTTTACGTATCACCTAAGATGTTTTCACGTATCCCAGGTTGAATACGACTGGTATAAAAGGTTTTAGAATATTAATCGGACTCATAAGTAGACTCTTAACAGTTGTGACTGATATCATCATACCTCTAGAGATTTGAGTGTCAGCGAGAAGTGTCTTTTGGTTAAGGATGACATCTCGGTTGGCGAGCCTAGCTATTATGAGTCTAGATTTTGAAATAAAAATTGAAATACGTTTTTTTTAATGTACAATTTTAGTCTTGAATACGTTGTAACCGCTTATGACTTATCCAGGTTAAAGCGCTCTAAGATTAGAGTGTTCTTGGGCGATCACGACCAGTTCGAGGCCGCGGAGACGCCGGTGATAATGAGGGCGGTGTCCGCTATCATACGTCATAGGAACTTCGACGTCAACTCCTACAACCACGACATAGCGCTCCTGAAGTTGAGAAAACCCATCACCTACACCAAGAGGGTGAAACCCGTGTGTCTGCCGCATTCTGGTGAGTAGTATGGGGTACTGGAGGGTAATATGGGGTACTGGAGGGTAATATGGGGTACTGGAGGGTAATATGGAGTACTGGAGGGTAGTATGGGGTACTGGAGGGTAATATGGGGTACTGGAGGGTAGTATGGGGTACTGGAGGGTAATATGGAGTACTGAAGGGTAATATGGGGTACTGGAGGGTAATATGGATAATAATATGGGATACTATGGATATGGGTACTGGAGATTCTGGAGGATAATATGGCACTCTGAAGGTTATGGAGAGTAATTTGGGATATTGAACGTTATGAAGGGTAATTTAAGATAATGGATAGTACGCAGGGTAATTTGGGATATTGAACGTTATGAAGGGTAATTTAAGATAATGGTTAGTACGCTGGGTAGTTTGGGATTGTGGAGGCTATGGAGGATTATTTGTGATACTGGAGGTTGTGAAGGGTACTATGGAATACTGAAGAATATGAATGGTAATATTCAATACTGGATGGTTGGGAGGATAATTTGTGGTACTGGTAGTCAGGAGGATAATGTGGGGTACTGGTGCTTATGGAAGGTAATATTGTATACTTGAGGCTCTTTAGCGTAATGTGGTATACTGGTAGTTTGGAGGGTAATATAAGATACATTTTGATTTTAAAAAAACTATTTGAAAGGAACTAGGGCATCTTTTAAAGTTTAGATTAACCAGTAGCTGAGGGTTGTTTCAGGTCTGGACCCGGCCGGAAGGACGGGTACAGTGGTGGGTTGGGGGAGAACCACCGAAGGGGGTTCCCTACCCGCCGTGGTGCAAGAGGTACAGGTGCCCATCCTGAGCCTGGTGGAGTGTCGCCAGATGAAGTACAGGGCATCACGCATCACTCCCAACATGCTGTGCGCGGGGACCAAGTCTCAGGACTCTTGCCAGGTTGGTGTCAGGCGGCAGTGTTCGTGTGTGTGTGTGTGTGTGTGAGTGAGGAATAAATGGAACAGGTCTTTCTTGCCTCACGTAATAAAATAAAGAAAGGGGTCAGCCTCATCTTGGTAACCTCCTCCTTATTTGTAGGGTCCGTAATCCGTAAGAGATCAACTACATAATGACAGCTTGTTCTGTCCACTTAGTTTAAATCCGTAAGGTCCGTAGTCAATAAGAGATCGACTCCATTGTGACAGCTTGTTTTGTCTACATACCTCCAATCCGTAGGGTCTGTAGTCCGTAAGATATCGACTACATAATGACGACTAGTTCTGTCCACTAAGACTAGATCCGTAAGGTCCGTAGTCAATAAGAGATCGACTCCATTGTGACAGTTTTTTCTGTCTACATATCTCCAATCCGTAGGGTCGATAGTCCATAAGAGATCGACTACATAATGACGACTTGTTCTGTCCACTTAGTTTAAATCCGTAAGGTCCGTAGTCAATAAGAGATCGACTCCATTGTGACAGCTTGTTTTGTCTACATACCTCCAATCCGTAGGGTCTGTAGTCCGTAAGAGATCGACTACATAATGACGACTAGTTCTGTCCACTAAGACTAGATCCGTAAGGTTCGTAGTCAATAAGAGATTGACTCCATTGTGACAGCTTGTTTTGTCTACATACCTCCAATCCGTAGGGTCCGCAGTCCGTAAGAGATCAACTACATAATGTAAACATATTTTCGTAGCTATGAGACTAGGATTTAGATTTAGACTTCCTCTAACGAAATACAACAATTTGTTGAGTGGCTCCCAACAGAAAATCTTAATACATTCAAGAACTAACAACGAGCTTTCTCTTTACCTTTAGATAAGAGGGTTCGTAGTTTTCTTTCCACTCTTTATTATTGATAAGGTAAAGGGTGGTTTTAGGTTATGGGTGAAAGATTGTATAATCCTGGACAGGACAGAAAGTTTGTTCCATAAAATAACACATGTCATTGTATTTCAAGCTGTGTGGCTAGACAGTAAGTAATTGATACTTTCTCGTTGACCGAGGCGACCCCATTTTCTTAATCTGCATTCTCTATTCTTCTACTTCCTGAGGAAGATGTCACGTGGCATCGAAATATTATTACTAGCACCACGTATTACTACCCATTCGGATTATACGCACTTACACTAATGTGTAATGGTAGGGTGATTGTGAGATGAAATGGAGGACCTACAGTTTAACGTGGGATCCGAACCACTGTGAAGGCCTGGCATTCCCACACATTCACAAGTTGTGATTAACACACGTCTTGTCAGAGGTGAAGGAAGGGTTTGGTAATCAGATAAATCTGTGCCGGGACCGAGGATTGAACCCCAGACCCCCAGCATAGAAGTCCCGCTAGGTCACCTATCGAAATATTGAAATGTTTGTAAATACGTATTAGTGTTTTTTTTGCACTGCTTCTTACTATCCATTCGGGTACTAATTACAATAATGGGTTAGGGATGAGGAATATTAAATTTATAGGAAGTATTTACACGCATTTGCGTGGGAGAGAGAGAGGAACCATTTAAGAAAACACCACACCCTCAGTACACGTGACCGGGATCGAACCACCCTTAGCGTGATTGGCAGTCTAGTCTATTGTGAGAGTAGCACCATATTCCATGCGGCCACAACCAAAACCGGTTAATATATTATGTTAGTGTTTTTTTCTTTTATTTGTACTTTACTTTTCTACAGTTCTATCAGATGTATTTAATTACATAATACATTTTTTAAATTCATTGTATTTCATTCATATTGTTAGGTGATGTTAATCCATTAGTTGAACAAACACCACAGAAAGGAAAAGACTTCCACCTACATTTTTTACCTGCCCATTTTTCTTTATATAGTAAAAACTAGCGAAATAAAATGAAATAAATCGTACTGCACGCCACACAGACTTTCTAGCACCTTTATCTAATACAGAAATGGGAAACGAAATAATATGCATTATTGCAGAAACACAGTGGAAAAAAGATCATCATATTCAAACAAAGAGCATAAATGAAATAATATATACTCTCACAGAAACATAATGAGTAAAGAGGAATATCTTTTATCATCAAGATTATTACAATCACCATTTCACAGACCTTTATTTAAAAATATATATTGACTTTTAATTCGGAAAGCATTAGTTTTAGAAACATATATTACAAATAAAAGATTTTTCTTATTTTTAAAAGTCCTACAATTTTAAAATAAGTTATTGCGTAACTTAAAAGCGTAGATAATCAAATTTAGAGATATCGGTTTGTATAACGTATTCTCTAAGTCAGGGGGGTAAGGTGTCAGACTTCTATGCTGGCGGCCGGGGTTCAATCCTCGGTCCCGGCAAAGATTTATCTGATTACCAAACCCTTCCTTCACCTCTGACAAGACATCTTGTGAATGTGGGGAATGCCAGGCCTCCACCGTGGTTCGGATTCCACGTTAAACTGTAGGTCCTCCATTTCATCTCACAATCACCCTACCATTACACATTAGCGTAAGTGCGTATAACCCGAATGGGTAGTAAGACGCGGTGCTAATAATAATAATAATAATAATCTAAGTCAGGGGTCCCCAACCCCATGCCCATGGGCAGCATGACATCCACCGAGACTTTTGCACCTGACCGCCACTTTTTGACCACAGCTAAAAAGTTTTTGATTAATAAGTTTAATCTGTCACTTTTCCGACAAAAATCAAGTTTGTGTTTATCTCTAGGTATGCTGCTCTCAAGAAGTTGGTGATTGAAAGCCCCCCTCTTTCCAATCCCTCCCTCTCATTCCTCTTTTTTTGCCGGCTGATTTTCAAAGTGTACTTTATTATTTTGGAACTATCATTATACTCACTAATACCACGCTAATACTTCCTTTGTAAATAAATATATTGACATGGGTCTACCCAGCTTTGTTGTCTGAGTAAACATAAAATAAATATATATTTTAAAAATATACCTAAGCACCAAAATGGTGGTGAGTAGTTAAATATTTGTTTTGGTATCGTTAAAATCGTAAATAAAGCAGTATTTTTTAAAAAAATTTATTGACATTGACTTTTGGTTTGGTAAAAATGGTTTCAATTATTTAAACTGGTTTTGAACTAGCTTTGCGTGAGTACTATTTGCGTTATTTATGCGAATTTAAAAAAAGATAATCACCATTTTTTTAAATAATTTGTATTTGTGTATGTGTTATTTACTTTATGAATTATGTTCGGCTATAAATTTACCTTGAAAAAGTAATTGGTGCCCACCGCACTACCGTTAGTTTTGGATGTGCTCTAAGGTACAAAAAGGTTGGGGACCTCTGCTCTAAGTAATTTTTTCAGATAAATAAGCTCCGCCATTTTACTTGTAATGTTAAAAAGTTATATACAAATTTTAATAAAAATAATTTCTGCCAATTTCGAGAAAATGACTTTTTTTGATCTTTTTCATCCTTCGGAAAAAAATATTTATCATTATTATTTAGCACCACATCTTACTACCCGTTTGGATTATACGCTTAAGTAGCCTACTAATTACACTAATGGGTTAGGAATGTGAAAGATTGAATTTAGAGATAGTGAAACTCAAATTTGCGTGGAGGGAGAGTGGAAAGCCATTTAGTAAAAATCACTCTCAGTTCACCAAACCGAGATTCAAACCTCGATCTCCCCATCCTCGTCAGTCTAGTGCAAAACGAAATTAGCGTGTTACCTAACTACGCTACCGAGGACGGTTCGGAAAATGGCCTTAAGTTTAGGGTTATACCCGCCTCGGTGGCATAGTTGGCTAACGCGCTTGTCGTGTTTAGCTCGATTGCTGAGGACGGGGAGATCGAGGTTCGAATCTCGGTCGGGTGAACTGAGGGTGGTTTTTCCTAAATGGTTTTCCACTCTCCCTCCACGCAACTACGGGTTCACTTCCTCTAATTAAACCTTCCCGATTCCTAATCCATTAGCGTAATTAGTACTTAAAGCGTATAACCCGAACGGGTAGTAAGACGCGGTGCTAAATATTATTTAGGGTTAGGATATTTAATTGGGAAAACCCGCTGAGGAAGTTTATGAAAACCATGGATACCAAGTTTTAGCCCGACCAATAAAATGGTTTAGGCTCTATTCCGATATACAAACCGATGGGCAGACAGGCAGACAAACAAACGGCACCTTGAAACCACTTTATCAGGTTTAGGGGGTCAATGAACGTTAATACCCAACAAAATATCAAGTTCATTATTTTTATTTGATCACCCTTTTCTACAAGGGGTCGCGAGAAAGCAACAATGAAACAAAATAAAACACAATATTTCTAATTATCTCGTGTGAATGACCTGTTGGCTGGGCAAACAATAGAAGGAAGTGAGTACCACGTGATGCTCCGTTCCTACTGGACTAATCCAGACTGACATTGTTCGGGAACAGAAATAACTGTTCCCACTTCTCTCTGAAACGTATCCAGGATTAATTGAGCGACGAACCTTTTCAGGCATACAAAAAATACAAACTATGACACCATCCGATTTTTATAGGAGGTTCTTTATCTGACAAAAAAGTTTTTGTTTTTTAGCACCGCGTTTGGGTTACACGCTTATGTACTAATTAAGATAGTGGTTTTAGGGGCCAGGGAGGTTATATTTATAGGAGGTTTACCCACCTATGCGTGGAAGGAGAGTGAAAAACCATTTAGGAAAAAACACCCGCAGTATACCAAACCGATATTCGAACCTCGAACTCACCGTCATTGGAAGTTTAGTCTACTGCTACAGTAGCGCCTTAGACCGTGCAACCACTGAAGCGGGCAATGAGCTTACACTTTTTCTTAACCTTTTTGATCCTCTAATTCCCTCTGTTTCCTAGTTGTATATTTTCTTTAGTTCCCTCTTTTTACCTACTCCCCTTTTCTCTAATGCGACTGTTTTCCCAGATTCACACTTTTTCATAATAACACCTTTTATCTAAATCTTCTTTTTTCCTAGCTTCCCTTTTTCCTAATCCCCCTATTCCCTAATACCACGTTTTCCATAATTCTCCTTTTTACATAGTTTACACTTTAACCTAATATCACCTTTTCCCAAATTACCTCTTTTCCTGCCTCTATACCTCTTTATTTTACCAACCTTCTCCTCTTTACTCTTTTAAAATAGAAGCTACCCGTATCAGTTGTCGAATGATCTAACGCGTAGTTTTCATATTAGACCGGATTGCCTAAGACGGAGAGATCATGGTGTGGTCGGGTGTAATGTGGTTGCTTTTTCCAAAATTGTTTACCGCTACCTCTCCATGCATATGCTGCTACATTTTATTTAAACATCTACCTTCCTCATTCCTATTCCACTAGCGTAAATTAATGCCTGCGTGTAACCCAAATGGGAACTAAAACAAAGTGATAGAAAATATATATTTATAGTCAGTCAGTCAATTTATCCTCGGTATGGCAGGATGTTTATTATCGGCTACTCTGGGGATTCCCATTTCATTGTGATTAATTAATTAATGTCCAGGGGACTGGGTGTTATATTTATTCTAGAATTAAATTAGTTTGTGGAAAGTGGACATTAACAAGCTTTCAAAATTAAATTATGTCAAAACATTAATAAAGTGTAATTAACTGCTAACAAATGAATATATAATTTTATTCTAAAAGGCTCTACTTATTTATTGGATGAGTAAAGCTTGAACAAAGGTGTGGTTAAAATATTAACATTAGGCCTGGTAAAGTAAGTGATTTGAAATATAACTTAGCAAGATTACTATCCTAGTTTTTTTTTATGTATTTCTCGCAACATGTTTAACGGAATAAATATTTAACGTGTTTAATTATCTGTTGTCACAGGGGGATAGTGGGGGACCGCTACTCATCCAAACTTCTGATGACAAGTTGGAGATAGTTGGTAAGTTTAATTAGATGACAATGAAACATAAAAAAAAAAGTAATTGAAGTTTTTAAATGGAAGGAAACTCATACCATTTAGTTCACTACTACTACTACTACTACTACTACTACTACTACTACTACCACCACTACTACTACTACTACTACTACTACTACTACTACTACTACCACTACTACTACTACTACTACTACTACTACTACTACTACTACCACTACTACCACTACTACTACTACTACTACTACTACTACTACTACTACTACTACTGCTACTACTACCACCACTACTACTACTACTACCACTACTACCACTACTACTACTACTACTACTACTACTACTACTACCACTACCACTACTACTACTACTACTACTACTACTACCACTACTACCACTACTACTACTACTACTACTACTACTACTGCTACTACTACCACCACTACTACTACTACTACTACCACTATTACTACTACTACTACTACTACTACTACTAATTCAGTCAATCATAAATTAAACATACCTGAGCAACGACACCAAAACTAGAATTATTATAACATATTGGGTCACACATATCGGTAGACGTCACCGCTTGGTTCGCATGAGCAGTCGAAAGTTTCCAACACATTTAATATTAAGGGATTTTCGTGAGAAAAGCTCTCTCTAGCTTTTTTATAAAATAATTTTGCTCTGTATTTTTCCTTAATGAGACAAATAAGATACTGATTTGGTGAAAAAAGATGGCGGCTGAGGTCTAGAAAACTGAGATTAACAGCCGAAGGGTTTGGGTTGTGCTAACCTCATAACACCCTCTATTTGTGGACGTTGGCACTATCTCACCCAACAGATGGCGGCTGCTCTGATGGTATGGCTAGATTGTGGAATGACGTCATGGTGTTTATTATTTTTTCTAAATTAACTTGACATTACCTTACTTGTTATTTATATAATATTCCAAGGGTGGTCTATATTTTCCAGGTATCGTATCGTGGGGCGTGGGCTGTGGCAGACCCGGCTATCCAGGGGTGTACACGAGGATATCTAGGTACCTGGAATGGGTCAACAGGAACATGAGAGACTCTTGCCTCTGTTCTAACTGAGGGGATTGCTCTCTCTCTCTCTCTATCCACTGTGGGCTAGGGATAGTTTTTGTCTTGCGTCGAGTAACAAGGCTCTTATACCAGAAGGTCAAGCAACGAATAACCATTTTGGTTACAAAGGAAACTACTCTATGTGGAAATTAATTCTTCTTTGGATGGCACAAACTGACATTTTGTTTATTTAAAAAAAAATTAAATAAAAATTGACCTTTAACCTAAAACAAAAATATTGATAGTATTAGCAGTGTCTTACCATTAAGTATGTATAATTTATTTAATTAATATATGAAGAATAATATTTAAAATTATGTTTAATTTAGTGTAGTTATTAAAACGATAACAGAACATAAGTACTAAACCTTACTACTGTAATTTGATTACACCTTTTATACCAAACAAAGTGAACACCGCACAATAAGTTAGTCCATGACTTGACTTTCTAATGAGTGAATCTTATCACAAAGTTGTGAATGATTATTCTTTGTCATAAATGGAAAATCCTTTGAATAGATAGTAAAAAAAAAAGATAAGATAATATCTATATACTTGTCCTTTTAGACAATGTCGACTGTTAATCAGATTTTAGAACCTTTGTATGAGTGATTCTCCAGACAACGCTTAAGTGGGCAATAAAGTTTTCACTTAGTCAAGGAAGCGTATTAAATTTGATTAAGTAATTTAATAACTAATTGAATAAAATAGGTTTGAATTAGGATTTAATGCCTTATTTGTGATTATTTATTTAACATGTTTTGAATGGAAGAATATGTGAATATTTTTAACTCAGGCTTAATTCATCATACAGTGGTGATTAATTATAGTATCCAGTGCTGCCAACAATAACAGTTGAAAATGGGAGATAATGTTTTTTTTAAACATGAGACAGTCAAGTTACACAATTGGTAAGGCATCCTTCATTCACTCTTGTATATCTCTAAATGAAATGCATAACAAACGTTCTAACAAACGAATCTGGACACAAGCCCCGTCGAAACAGCTGGTTTACGCCTGAGGTGTATGACAAAAAAAAAGGGGGTGGGGGGCTTTATTACCACATAGGCTTGGTTTATATTCATGCATAACAAAGAACTAAAAATTCATAGTACATAATGAGCTAGCAGTTGAAATATATTATTTTGAATGATGGAATTTATAATCGATACAGCGTGAAAAGAGCAAAATGTATAAAGTTATGTGCTATGCACTGACTTGAGAATAGATGGACCATGCATCAACCAATAAAAATGTAAGATGAAGGTTTATCCAACTAAACGCCAGGAAACACAGAAAACAAAACTTATCTTCTGTATTAATGTTTCCAAAACCTTGTTGTAGCCATACTTGTTTGTTATTAAATAAACGTTTGTTTGTTTTAGAATCAATGAATATGATTGTGTATGATTATATGATTGCAAATAAAGGAGAAATATTACATTTTTGTTTCATTTACTGAGAAATGAGTTTACCATAATAATCATGACAACAATAAAATTTGAATGAAAAACAAAAAAACAAATTTGACATAATCGTACAGTCAAAAACTTAAATTCAGCCTAGATTAACCTCAAGTTTCGAAAGACACAGTTTAAATAACATGTTTTTTTTAGAGTGATCCATTTATTGAAATAATTTAGAGATATCATATAGTATTACAAAGAGACCATATCATTTTATATGTATAAAAATAATCACTTTATGTAAATCTTCAAGGTGGAATGGAAGGAGACGCGATTATTTATGGCAACACTTTTTTTTTTCCGACAAAATAAATTAAATATTGTCCCAGTCCAAACATAGAGTTTAATTTTATTCACAAGGTGATATAAAACTTTCTTGACTATCTGCCAAGGGCGCTCTGGAATGTAATGACAAATTTTCTTGTTAATTTAAAAAGTTTGTCAGATAATGCCGCCGTGCTCATGACAGATATTCAACCACTGTTGATAATTTTATGTGAAGAAAATTAAACTCTGTGTTTGTTCTGGAGCAATATTTTAATGTTTTTCCATAAAAAATGAATAAACACTGACCTTTTCTCGCGTCCCCTTCAATCCCAAATTAAACACTACGTTTTGTTATAAGCCATTGTATTTTTCTTATGAATGGTATACCGTACGTTACGCACAAATTATTATTATTAATGCGTGACGTATAAATATAAACCAAACCTGGGGAGTGGTTCGTAATGCGGCTAAAACAGGGACTGAACTATCGACTACAATAAAGCCATCCTACCCCCTCCTCTCCACTACACTTTATTTTGCATCCAGATTTGGGGTCCATTTTAAAATACTTTCTTTCCATAAGTTATTAAAAAAAACTCTGTGTCTTTAACCCGTATGAAAGCTGCAACACAAACCATCGCAGGTTGACGAATATAGTGCCAACATTTGCGGATAGAGGGTGTCATGTGGTCATCAAAATAACAAAACAAATTCGGACATAAATCTCAGTTTTCTAGATTGAAGTCATTACGTTTTTATTCAAGTAGCTCCTCACAAGGAAAGTCTAATCCCATTCCAGATTCACTGTTTCACAGAAAAATCTGAAAGTGCCGGGGTTCAAGCCCGGAACCTTTGGATGTGTAACCAGTAAATCTGACCACTAGTCCACAAAAGAGGTCCCTTAAGCTATTAAAATCTATTTTTTTTAAATACACCTCTAACTTTTTTTTTTATTATTTGATTTACATCGCTCACACTTAAGAACCCTTATTATATTTTGGTTTAAGACATTCTTGGTCCCTATTTATATCTAAAAATAAAAACAGTACCATATTTGAAAATAAAAATTTGGTTGTACAAGCTAAGTGTAGAAATCCAAAGAAAGGAAGGGGTTGTAGTTAGGCCTATATCACGGCCATCTTTAGTCAAAGACCCGCCTCGGTGGCGTAGTTGACTAACGCGCTAGTCGTGTTGAGGTCGACTGCTGAGGACGGGGAGATCGAGGTTCGAATCTCGGTCAGGTGAACTGGGGGTGGTTTTTCCTAAATGGTTTTCTAATCCATTAGCGTAATTAGTACTTAAAGCGTATAACCCGAACGGGTAGTAAGACGTGGTGCTAAATATTATTATTATTATTATTTAGTCAAAGGCCTGAAAACTGAAGTTTGGCAACACTGCGTTGAGTCCGGTCAACACAGTCACGTGAAATATTGCTGATTTATTTGAGTTTTTTTTACTGTGCGGGATATTTGTTTTTCGTGTAATTTACTTGATTTGAAACTTTGCGTGGTTCACGCTTATAATACATTATTCTAATGACCTATTTGTTTTGATACGCCTTTAAAAAAAAATATGACAATTTTTTTGGGTCAGATGGCAAAAGATAAAATACATGAAAATTTTGAGTATGTGATTAGTGAAATTTAACTAACAGATGACATAATTCCAGAAACCTCAGATTTGTAAATTTTGTAGTTATGCTTAATAAAAATGGTCTGTTCGTTTGGAATGCAGTTGTTTCTTCGATTGTTTAGTTGGGCATGGTACAGATGCTAACTATTTCAATGATCTTACCAGAGGACCAACTAGTCCATCAACAACCATTTGGAGGATTGGAGTCAATGGCAATAAAATAATGACAAATCTAAATAAAATAAAAGTTCGAAAATAAGACGTTTCTCCAACATAAACGTCAGAAAATCAAATATTCCTATGCAACCGCTTCGGTGGCCGCATGGTCCAAGGCACTATTCTAGAAATATATTAGACTGACGATGATGGGTAGATCGAGATTTGAATCTCTTTTGGGTGTACTTAAGGTGTTTTTCCAAAATTGTTTTCAACTCTCCCACCATGCAAATGTGGATAGACATCCTATAAATATAACATTACTCATCCCTAAAACCATTACTTAAGCATATAATCCGAACTGGTAGTAAAACGCAGTGCTAAATATTTGTTAAATATATTTGGGCTATAAACACCATTGTAAGGATCCAGATTTAGTTCATTTTACTAACTGTCTCTGCTGTAATTCCTTAGGTGCATTATTTTCTTTGGTTTCGTCAACGTTTGGAAATATACTTTTCATCAACTTCATCAAGTAGGTTCATATAAATGATAAACTTTACAGTTAAAATTCTTGTTCAAAAAAAAGAAGAAAAATTAGACATTTCAAAAAAAAAGTAATGTTTAAAAATGACATATCGCAAGGCTAATGGTACGCCACTGAGTGAGTAACATAAGATTTACGTCCACAAGGAGAATGTCAAGAGGCCATTAGTCCGTAACTGCAGGCGTGAACGCATTTGATATGCTAATACGTTATTTGCCGCTTCCTAGAAACGCAAGCTGTGACAGAACGCTTCGGCTCGCCAGCCATTACGTGAGTAAACAGTAGACGATCAAGGCGGATGTAAGTAGCAAACCCTGACTGTGGTTATACATTCACCATTAGGAGGGTTCAGACTAGAAACGACAGAGACATAGGCGAACCTAGCAATTACGTGAGTAAACAGTAGACGATCAAGGCGGATGTAAGTAGCAAACCCTGACTGTGGTTATACAGTCACCATTAGGAGGGTTCAGACTAGAAACGACAGAGACATAGGTGAACCTAGCAATTACGTGAGTAAACAGTAGACGATCAAGGCGGATGTAAGTAGCAAACCCTGACTGTGGTTATACAGTCACCATTAGGAGGGTTCAGACTAGAAACGACAGAGACATAGGCGAACCTAGCAATTACGTGAGTAAACAGTAGACGATCAAGGCGGATGTAAGTAGCAAACCCTGACTGTGGTTATACAGTCACCATTAGGAGGGTTCAGACTAGAAACGACAGAGACATAGGCGAACCTAGCAATTACGTGAGTAAACAGTAGACGATCAAGGCGGATGTAAGTAGCAAACCCTGACTGTGGTTATACAGTCACCATTAGGAGGGTTCAGACTAGAAACGACAGAGACATAGGCGAACCTAGCAATTACGTGAGTAAACAGTAGACGATCAAGGCGGATGTAAGTAGCAAACCCTGACTGTGGTTATACAGTCACCATTAGGAGGGTTCAGACTAGAAACGACAGAGACATAGGTGAACCTAGCAATTACGTGAGTAAACAGTAGACGATCAAGGCGGATGTAAGTAGGAAACCCTGTTCAGACTATGAACGACAGAGACATAGGCGAGCCTAGCAATTAATTTTCGGGGAGGGAATAGGAACAGGACCAAGGTCGTGGAAAGAGGAAATATACTTTTTCTAGATGTTAGGTAGGAGGGGGGAGCAGTTTTCACTAAAACATTTAGCCTTATTGATATATAGGGACCCCCCACCCCCATCTAAAGTGGGCCCATAAAATTCCAAGGGAAGTGGGCTCAGACTCCCTCCCCCCTCGGTTATAGCCGCATCTGAATTAAATACTAACTAAACTAATTAAAGTTGGTAAAATCCTTTTGGTAATGGAGTGCACCAAAAAATACTGTAAAAACATTTTTAAAAAAGGTTTGATATATTTAACAAACACTTTTTCAACTGACTGATAGCATAAGCACATGACTTATAAAAACCTAAATTTAAAATAAACACAACCGCCATTCCCCCTACCGTTATGTTTGTGATTTGAGGGACACGAGAAAGGGTGTTTTTTCCAGTTTTTATAGCAAAACTTTTTTTTTGCCAAACTAAATCAAATACTTCCTACAGTAGAAACATAGAGCTTAATTTTCTTCACATGATGATTTGTTGCATATCTCTTAAGGGTGGCCTGGAATTCAATGACAACTTTTTCTTCTCATTTAAAAAGTTTCTCATCTAATGCCGCTATGTTCATGACAGATATTCAACAAATGTTGATATCACCAAGTGAAGAAAATTAAATTTTATGTTTCTACTGAAGCAATATTCGATTTATTTTGGCCGAAAAAAGTTTTGATGTGAAAATTGCAAAAAACAATGGCCTTTTCTCGCGTTCCCTACACGCCCAACTTAATTCATCACTGTGACAAGAGATACCCTAGTTTCACTAATTGAACTTTATTCGGCTATTCCGGAAACCAAAACCGGGACTTATACTTCATTCACGGTAGGAACAACTCTCTAAAAGGTCTTTTTTCCTACCAATATCCTAATTTATAAAAGATTTCTGGTAGGGAAAAAGGCCTTTCAGAAAACAATTCCTAAGTTGAACAGACTATAGTTCAGCAGACACAATACCGACTGAACTAAGGTGTTAGAAAAACAAACATAACTTAAATCTCATACGGACATTTACAATAAAAACGTTCATGCATTCTAAATTGTTCATGAACTCCAATTTAATCATTCTTGGCGTGACGCAAACTTTTGTTGTTGTTGTTGTTGTTGTTACCATCCACCTTTGAGTATATCGAACAATAGAACAATCCTCAAAGATAATATTATGTCGGCGTATTCTTTGAAAGTTGATGGTCACTATATAAAAAAATACGTCTTGTAGCAAACCAACAATTTTCAGTGTGCGCCTTAACAATGGGAATTCAAGGTGCGGTCTTTATTTCAACTTGACCTACCATCAACTGTTAAGTATGTCTGGGTGGGGAGGAGCTACAAAGTCAAGTTTTGTTTGAGTATCTTCTGTGTAAGATTTGCCACGTTTCAAGCTTGTGTGTGTACTATAGTGGAGCCGTGGCATGTAGGTTTAAAATGTAAAAATAAAATTCCCACTAGACCACAAATACTTTCTTACTCCCTTACTTAAAAATTGATATATTTACTTAAAACTCGCAAAATAAATTAAACAAAATAATAGGCATTGATACAGAAAATTAATAGAGATAAAAAGTGTATCACACTTCATCAATGAGCATAAATTAAATAATATTCACTCTTACAGACACATATTGGGAAAAAAGTATCATTATTACTCATCAAATAGAATAGCGATTGCCACCCCATTTTCCAAACCTCCATTTAAAAAATGGATTGTCTTATAGTTAAAAAAATATAGTTTTATAAATATATATCTTATATTAATAAAATGAAGAATTCGTTTGTCTGTCATGAGCATTGCACGATATCTACCACACGTATAAGACTGAAATGTTAAAATCAGTAGCCCCTGTGCATGAACATATGCACCTAGAAGCAATAATTTTTACATTTTTACTATAATATATTCTTTTAGCACCGCGTCTACTACTTGTTCGGGCTATAAGCTCATGTACTAATTACAATGATGAGCTAGGGATGATGAAGGTTCAATCGAGAGGAAGTGCAACCGCATTTGCGTGGAGGTAAAGTAGAAAACATTTTTGGAAAAACCACGTTCAGTGCACTCGACTGGGTTTGAAACCCGATCTGCTGGTCTTTGGCAGTCTAGTCCAACACAATAGTAGTGCGTTTGACTATGAGGCCACCGAAGTGGGTGAAATCATCCCTAACAAGAAATCGGTTAGCGACATCATGGGCGATTATATTAACGACTTTATAATAGTATACTCATAATAATTATCATAATGAATACCTTTCTTTTATCTCTGTAATGACCTTCGTGTTTCTTGTTTCGGACACACACAGTTTTAAGGGATCATCTATAAAATATTTTAGGGGGTTCTGAAATTGTTCTTGGTTTGCATCATCAAAAGGTAATGGTTTTAAATTAATTACAATAAAAATGAAAATATAATATGTATTATTGTTTTACATTTATTATCACTGATATAATTAATATGAGTAATGGAACTGAACTGTTTGTGTGACCTTCCTGGAGGATATCGCGGACTCACTGGTCTAGCCACGGGGACCCCTGGGGGTCCACGGACCCCACTTTGAGAATCTCTGGTCTAAGGCGACCCTCTCTCAAAACATTGTACTGCCGATGATGGGGATATCGGGGTTCAGATCTCGGTCGTGTATATTGAAGGTGTTTATTTTCCTAAATGGCATCCCACTCTCACTTCACGTACATGTGGGAACACTTCCTCTAAATTAAACCTTCATCATCCCTAGCACATTAGCGTAACTATTCCACGTGAGTACCAACCGATCGGGTGGTAAGACGCGTTGCATGAAAATAAATAACTGTTAGTAAGGTGACCTAGTGGTATAGGGGGTAAGGTGTGAGACTTCTGTGCTGGCGGCCGGGGTTCAATCCTCGGTCCCGGCACAGATTTATCTGATTACCAAACCCTTCCTTCACCTCTGACAAGACATCTTGTGAATGTGGGGAATGCCAGGCCTCCACCGTGGTTCGGATTCCACGTTAAACTGTAGGTCCTTCATTTCATCTCACAATCACCCTACCATTACACATTAGCGTAAGTACATATAACCCGAACGGGTAGTAAGACGGGGTACTAATAATAATAACAGTTAGGAAACTGGGTGTTGCAGGCCTATGTGTTGTAGAATTAAATTATTTATTAAATTGTATGCTAATATTAATTGATTAAGAAAATGCATGCTAAATTTATACTCACACACACACAAACACACACACACACACATATATGTATGTATGTATGTATGTATGTATGTATGTATATATGTATGTATGAATGTATGTATGTATGTATGTATGTATGTATGTATGTCTAGTGGTGACGTTGTTTAAACATCCGGCTTGCAATAGACGTGTATATCGGAGGGAATTTCCCCCGTGTAATTTTATCACTTCTTTTTTTTTCATCTCCTCTCCACGCTAATGTGGGTGCAGTTACTCTAAACCTCCACTCAATTATTTCTTGCCGTTAAAAAGTTTGGTTGCTAAACGAAAAATATATATTAAAAAAAATCATTCCATTTACACAGTGAATTTCTCAAAACAGGTGACCTGGTGGTCTAGGGGTAAGGTGTCAGACTTCTGTGCTGGCGGCCGGGGTTCAATCCTCGGTCCCGGCACAGATTTATCTGATTTCCAAACCCTTCCTTCACCTCTGACAAGACATCTTGTGAATGTGGGGAATGCCAGGCCTCCACCGTGGTTCGGATTCCACGTTAAACTGTAGGTCCTTCATTTCATCTCACAATCACCCTATCATTAACATAAGTGCGTATAACCCGAACGGGTATTAAGACTAGGTGCTAATAATAATAATAATAATAATAATAATTCTCAAAACAATTACCTAGATAAGCTCGCGTTCAGGTATTGCGTTGAAGTCTCCAATATTCGTACAGTCCAATTTTCAAAGAAAGGGCCTTTTAGAAAATGAAAACCTGTTTTATTGCTGTATTCATAGCATATTTATATATTATTAGTGTTTTTTATGAAATGATATCATCTATTGAAAGTGACAGACGCAGGTCACCTGAGTTGACGTATGGATACACTAAAGTAGATCTAATAACTTATATATCTATCGGATAGGCACCTACCAAAGGGATTGAACTGTACCTAACAAAACCTGTAAAAATATAAAACAAGCGTATATAAAAACAAGCCCTTCTAACTTGTTACGGTTGATTTTAACCACGGTATAATTTCTGTACTCTTCTTACGTGAACATTTTTAACTTACATTTGTTTAAGGCTACTTTATTGGATTTTTTCTTTTATTTATAATATAAAGAAAAACTCTAGTAATTCGGTTCAAAATGGGTGTCTGTAAGGTTGTAAACATTATAAATAACTATAACTATAACTATATATATATATAATTAAAATTATATACATCTGTTTTTCTAAAAAAAATATTTTTTTATTAATCTACTGCCATTATTTTGTAAAATTTTATTTATTTTAAAATAGCTCAAACGATTTTGTTAAAAACTGGTAGAGAGGGACTATTTTACATTATCAATAAATAATGTAAGTTTATATTTCAAAAATGAATTAATTTTATTTTATTTTACTTACAGCATATTATTATAGAAAATTTGAAATTTTTCAAAGTAAGTGTTCTTGATGATTGGGTTCGAAATTGGTCCATGGGAATAGTTTATAATGATTAAATATGTGTAAGTTTTTATTTTTACAAATTACGAATAATTTCAAGGTAGTTTACAAAACATTTAAAAAAAATTAAAAGTTTGTTACAAAAATATTTAAAAAATTTGATTTAAAATATATTAACAGTTTTTATTTTGATTAACAGGGTAATAATTTTTTTATGTGCCAAACTTTTTTTTAGAGTAGTTTACTAAAGCCTATTTTTATCTTTTTATTTTAACAGATATATTATATAGGAGAAATTTTTTGCTCTTGTGTCATACCATTTATTTTTGAATCTAAGGGGTATTTACAATTTTATTGTATTTATTTAGACTTTGATATTTTGTTATGGTAGTAATTCTGTTGTTGCTAATAACATAACTTGTATGCTAATATAGTCTTTCTATCGGATTTTATCTAAAACAACACTTTTAAACATGACATGTTCATTAAAAATATGATGAAATCTACGTTTTAAATTATTAATACCTTAAGGAATAAAAACAAATATAGTATTCTTAGTCAAATTTGAAGTGTAGGTGAAAGCTATTTATACTTAAGTCTTTCGCAGAAAATTAAACTTACATGAAAAATAGTTAATACATAATTTTTAAAATAAATAACAAACAACAAAATATAATATGTTTATATTAATTACTTTTTTAAATTGATTAATTTTGATATAATTGTAAATGCAACTATTCATTGTACTAAAAACTACTTAACGTGTACTTTCTAAATAAAGGTTTCTTATTACAAGTTTCCAATACTAATCAAACCTAAGAGAAATAAATAAATACCTTCCATTTACACCCAGCTTTAGAGCCATGATTGGTAATATTTGGGGGTAACACGACAAATAAATACAAAGTTATAAATATTTTAGAGCCTACTTGAGTTCGAACTATGATAAAACAGCTCGGTTGTTGAACCCTCCAGCCCAAAGAACCTGGAGACCAATCGTTTAAGTATATTTATGAGTCTTGTATAAACGTTGTTGTATATCGTCGACGCTATACTGCGAGGCAACTTCTAAGGGAACCTGCACTTCCGAAAGGTATGCCATTAATTTTCTCCCTTCACTGGCCAACTGATGCCAAATCTCCATTCTCAATGCTGCTAAGAGCATAGACGAAAGAAGTGGTATACTTATTTTGGGCTTCTCAGAATTAGGTCAACATTGAAAGATGGTTATCAATCAATCAGCTGATTGGAGGCAAAGCATTTTATGGTTTCCATGCTTAGTAATAAACTTGTTACATTTAAAAGGTAAAAATTACAAAATATATCTTTCACTCTCTCTCTCTCTCTCTCTCTCTCTCTCTCTCTTTATATATATATATATATTTTTTTTACTCCCCGAATGTGAGATTGCATATTTAATTAATTTCATGAATTTTTTCCGACTCGATAAGACACCCAAGTTGGGTTATCCCAGTTGAGTCCAACGTTGACTGAATCTCGTTGTTTTACCCCCTTTTTTTAAAAAAAAAAAAGAGCTGCCGAAGACAAAACAAATACCAACGCCTCCTCCCTATAATGAACCAACAGTCCTCTCGTAGATGCTGTAATTGAGTATAGTCAGATTAAATAGATGGATGTCCCAGACATTCAGTCATGGCGGTCGAGTAAGCAGACAACGACGGAGAGCTAGGAGAGCAGCTAATAGGTTGGTCGAGGCGCGAGCAGTCGAGCCAATCAGCCGATGGCAGACATTCATCGACAGTCGTCGAGTCAGGATCTTCCTCCTTTCTTTCTCTCTCTGGAGACAGCGGTCTTGTGCGTGACAGGAACTGTGATGGGAACACTGTGGGTGCACCAAAGGGTGGTGGGGTTGGTTCTACTGCTACTGCTGTGTTTATTATCGGTTAAGGTAAGTGACATCACTCGCGTGACGGGGGAAAAAAGTTAAAAAATAAATGTTGGTAGTTTACATCTCTTTAGTCTAGAAGAAATATTTTAAACCTCTCTAAACTCACGACACATTGAAAAAGGTGCTAAAATGTTCAAGTTGCACCATAAGTTTTTTTTAGTGGGAGACATTATCATTTAAAAAAACTAGTATTAAGATTGTGTTTAAAAGTTCCATAGCTTAAATTATAGTAAACTGTATCATTAAAAAAAATAATGCTAGTAGTGGATTTAAAAATATTTATTTTTATTCGGTGACCTCAGTGTTCTTTGTGTATAGATCTCACCTAAGGAAAAGATGTTCAAACCCAGCCGGGGTCAACAGATTTTTCTTGAGTGGTAAAAATCCGTAGCACAACTTCCTTTGGAGGGAAAGTAAAGCCGTCTGTTCCATGTCGATTGTGGTATTTAAATGAGTATATGAAAATAGCTTTCCCGGCAAAATTGGTAGGCCCTTTTTCTCTAGCTTATAGAAGTTCTCGTGTGATGATATGACCAGTTGGTTTAGAAAGTGCACGTTAAATACATCAAATAAATAAAAATAGACAATTCAACTGAGCTTATTTTTTCTCACTTATTTTTGATCTTCCCTCAAACTCCCGCCGGAACACCGGTTGAAAAACGCTGCTCCAGAAGGAAACTCGTTACGAGACATTCTTTCATCTCGTAGCTAACTCCTAGATTAGGTAAGCCTTGTTTAAAACCTAGATAAAGCTGAGTATATCAAGATTTGTAAACTCTGATTTTATAATCCATGGAGTAAATATTTCTACTAAAAACCAAAATCAATTACAAATGGTTTTGTGAAACTTAAAAAAAATATCTATACCTAAATAAATTACTGTTTACTGTAATTGCGGCTTCTCCTTAGACGATTTTTGAAATTTGAAATTTTTGGGAAAATTCTCCGTATATAAGATTGAATTTAATTTTTAAATGCCAGTAATGAAATCAGTCTCATATAACTACGAGAATAATTGCCAAAAGCAATAGATTTACATTTTAAATACATCGATGTTTTACCATTAACACATTTTGTTGTAGGTTTATGGGTAAGGTGTCGAACTTTTGTGCTGAGGGTCCGGGTTTCAATCCTCGGTCCTGGCACAAATTTATCCGATTACCAAATCCTTCCTTCACCTCTGACAAGACGTGTATTAATCACAACTTGTAAATGTGTGGAATGCCAGGCCTTCACCATGGTTCGGATCCCACGTTAAACAGTAGGTCCTTCATTTCATCTCACAATCACAAGTGCGTATAACCCGAACGGATAGTAAAACGTGGTGCTAATAATAATAATAATAATAATAATAACATTTTGTTAATGGTAAACAATCGATGTATTAAATTAAATATCCATTTGACTTATCGGGGGTCGCTGAATGTCTGAGAGTAAGAAAACTAATAACGGCTGTCCCATTTAGTAGCTTTCTTTATATCTCCCAGTATGAGAGATATATATGACAGCCTACACATACATACATACATTCATTCACGTATGTAATCACACATACATCAGTCTCCATGTGGGAAACCTAACCTCATTGTTTCGTGTGACAAAGCGAAGGCAATTTGAAAACTGGTTTGGTCTCGCCTCATAATTTACTGGCTTCAACAAGTTTTTACCCTCTTCAGTGGCCATGTGGTCTAACGCGCTACTCTCGCAGTATTATTATTATTATTAGCACCGCGTCTTACTGCCCGTTCGGGTTATACGCACTTACGCTAATGTGTAATGGTAGGGTGATTGTGAGATGAAATGGAGGACCTACAGCTTAACCTGGAATCCGAACCACGGTGGAGGCCTGGCATTCCCCACATTCACAAGATGTCTTGTCAGAGGTGAAGGAAGGTTTTGGTAATCAGATAAATCTGTGTCGGGACCTGGGATTGAACCCCGGCCGCCAGCACAGAGGTCTGACACCTTATCCCTAGACCACCAGGTCACCTTACTCTCGCAGTAGACCAGACTGTCGATGACGGGTAATGTTGAGATTCGAATCTCGGACTGGTGTACTGAGGGAGGTTTTTCATAATATGGTTGTCCAATCTCACTCCTCGCAAGTGCAGGTTATCACCCTATAAATAAAAAAAAACACCTAACCCCATTAACGTAATTAGTGCATAAGCGTGTAGCCCAAACGGTTAGTAGTACAATGTAGGTACTAACATAAATAAAATTAAAACATTACATTAAAATGAATATAATGAACTTTTTTCTGAAAAATAAATTTGTTACAAATTTTTGATATGTGTGAGTATGATTTTAAATAAATAAAGTAATAATGTATATTTGTTAAAAATTATGTATATATTTGCTAATACTGTATATTTAATACATTGTATTAATTTACTATAAAATGCAAACTATTCATGATTGAGTGTTTAATGTGGCTCAATCTATATTTCAATGTAACGCGTTATAGATAAAGTAGCCCCATGGCTACTTTAGTGCGGACTGACAGCTCACAGCTGACTTCTGATAGTCAAAATTTAGGTATATACCTAAATTTTGACTGTGAAACGTGACAGCTGCTAAACACTTGTTTTTGCAGATCATCTGGTTCGACGCAGGGATACGTAATCTGGTCTGGTATCTTTTTAAAGCTGTCAGATGTCAGTTAGAACCAAAGAAATCATGGGGCTACTGTATTTGATACATTCTCACATTCATTTCTTAAATTGGGCTTTGATTCATTCATAACGCAAAACTAATAGTGCATAGTGCTTATTATGAAGATCACAATTCATAATAAAAATACAACTATTCACAATAAAACGCAATTATTAAAGTCTGTCTCAAATCGATTGTGTTATATCTATATAAATACACCTAGCTTCTTTATTATAGTTAATACTAGGTATGCCTGTCTAAAAAATACTTTTTTATGTGTTCACATTCAAATAAACAACTTTCGTTAAATTGTTTAGGCTATTTTAAAATGTAACATTATCTTAACTCAAATAGTACTTATGCTATTAGTTAAAATTTGATTCTTTCTTTGGTTTTGATTTTATTACCGTCGTTACCACTAAGGTAGAGAGGCATCCGCTTCAGCGTCCAATTGTTTTAAGTCGTCACTATTGTGTCAGACTGACCAGCCTAAGTAGGATTATTCTAACCCGGTACGGTAGCCATATGATATAAATGCCAGGCCTCCACCGTGGTTCGGATTCCACGTTAAACTGTAGGTCCTTCATTTCATCTCACAATCACCCTACCATTACACACATTAGCGTAAGTGCGTATAACCCTAACGGGTAGTAAGACGCGGTGCTAATAATAACATATGATATAAGGTGCTATTCTCTCAGTTGACTAGAACTTCCGGTGACTGGGAGATCGAGGTTCGTATCCCGCTCGAGAATACTGATACTAAATTGTTTCCTACTCTCCTTTCACGCAAATACGGGTTAATCACCTCTAAAATGCTTTCTTCCTCATCCTTACCTCATTAGAGTAATTATCATATAGGGAATGCCAGGCCTCCACCGTGGTTCGGAATCCTAGTTAAACTGTAGGTCCTCCATTTCATCTCACAATCACCCTACCATTACACATTAGCGTAAGTGCGTATAACCCGAACGGATAGTAAGACGCGGTGATAATAATAATAATAATAATAATAATAATAATAATAATAATAATATTCGCCTATGTACTAATTACGCTAAAGATTTTAGGGAACAGGATGGTTAAATCTATAGAAAGTGTACACGAATTGGCGTGGCAGGAAAGTGGAAAAAACATTTGGTAAAAAACCACCCTAAGTGCACCCGATCGAGATTATAAACTCATTCTCCCCGTCATCGGAGGTATAATCTACTGCGAGAGTAGCGCCTTGGAACATGTGGCCACCGAAATGGGTTGGAGTAGTCCTACTTATCGACGAGATAATATAAAACGTAAAATTTCCCCTTTTGACGTTAAAATAAACATATATTGTTAATAACAAACAATATTAATAAAAACGAACTCTACAGAAAATATTTTTGGTGTGATGCTATACTGACATGTTAATTGGCTAGGACCTCTTCCGGCATTCTCATTGGAGGATAGGTCTAAGGTCCAAGGGTTGTCTATGGTCAAGTTCATGCTTATTGTGCAGAACTTTATAAATTGGATACTATTCACCGTATTTCGGTTGTGAGTGCTATGATTGAAAGTAACGTGTCCAACCCTTATTAGTATTGTGCGGTATGTACTATTTCTTATTAGTTATACGTTACGCATGGATTTAAACCTAGCTTTTGCAAATCTTTAAAAATGTTTTCAAAAGTAATTGCTAATAGTTTCAAAACGAATGTTCACAGACAGAAGAAATGCAGGAAACTGAAAGAGGTTTATTCGGCCTTTTCGGGAGTCGCACCACGACCCCGATTCCTCCAATAAAACGATGCAGCTGCAGTATGTACATATGATACAAGTAATTACATTACTTCATATTTTCAATTGATTTAGTATAGTTCTCTCTATCTTTCTCTTGAAATAAAAGATGTAGCACTCTTAACTAAAGTTAAAATAGTCATCATTTTATTTGGTGACTTTCAGTCGTGAGACTATACTTTTGTCTAAATAATTTTACACTTACGTTTTATTGAAAACGCTTATTTGGAAAAAATGTATGAACAGATGTTGGCTATATCTATTTTTGTATATAAGTTTAACACAAGGGTTACCAGCATCAGTAGTCTCGTGGTAGGATGCGTCACTCCTTCTGTTGGATTGGACTGCTGGTGATGGGAAGATCGGGGCTCATATATTCCGTTTCGGGTGTACTGGGGGTGTTATTCCCTAAATGGTTTCCCAAATACCGTTAACGTGAATGCGAACACATTTACTCCATTATTTGACCTTCCTTCTCTGTTCCCAATTGCAATTTTCGTATCAGCAATGAGCCTTTGCAAGATTCTAGCAACTCTTCCATGTTTATTCATGTTACCCATTCACCATTGCTTGTCTCTTGCAACTTGTTGTCTCAGAAATGAGCCTTTTCAGGATTTCTTGCAACCCTTCCATATCTCTTCATGCTACCCATTCACCATTGCTTGTCTCTGGCAACTTGTTGTCTCAGAAATGAGCCTTTTCAGAATTCTTGCAACCCTCCCATATCTATTCATGCTACCCATGCACCACTACGTGTCTCTTTCAGGTTGTGGTCTCAGCAATGAAGAAAGCCGCATCGTGGGGGGTCAGACAACGCAGATGAACGAATACCCTTGGATGGCGAGGTTGTCTTACTTCAACCGTTTCTACTGTGGCGGGATGCTCATCAACGACAGATACGTCCTCACCGCGGCTCACTGCGTCAAGGGGTGAGTCTTTTAAACACGAGATCAGGATGACTCCTACCTCAAGCGTTGATGTACACTCCCTACTCACCGCGATTGGTGACACTAAGGCCATAACTTCTGAGCTATGCCATAGCGGAAACAAAAAAGTTAGGCTTGCAGCTCTTCATAGCCAACGAAGGGTACACCCATGATAATATTCGCCTAACTGGTGAGTGTTATGAAAAATGCGTTAGACTTGTGTCTGGTGGTATTGAGAAGATCGGGGCTTGAATCCCTGACAGGCAGTACTAAGCTGGTTTTCAACAAATGTTTTTCTGACCTTTTCCCCCATAAAAGATAGGTAAACTTCTTCAAAAATTCTAATCTCTATTCCTGCCACTTTAATGTGCATATACGGATAACCTATCGGGTGCTAATATGGGGTGTACATATAAATAATAGAGTTTAGTTGTAAACACAGTGAAATTTTAAAAATTTTTGCATGGACGTATAAGGCTTGGTGCGAAGTGACATTTTGGTTGAATATATCTACGCTATACCAATGTCGATGGTAGTTGAGTATATCTGATAATTAAAGCTGATTTTACTTTTGACATAAGTAAATAATTCTGTTATAAAAAAATGTTTATTAATAGCACGTTAAAATACTCTACTCAAACTCACGCATTATTCGGAACCGGAAAAATAATATTCTCTACCTTCCCTTAAAATAGGTATGTATTTGTTATATCGGCCAAACAATCTTGTTGATCCTGTGTCCTTATTGAACGATCGTATTTGTACAAACAGTTGATCGCTGGACAACTTTATCGTTGAAGACAAGATGATAGGGCTACGGAACGACTGTTTTAACTGTTTTAGCCAGAAAATATTCATTTTTCGTAAATGGGTATGACTAAACTTTTGTGACTCACCTTTTACTAACTGTCCGGTATATCCGATTATTACTCAATTGAAGTAGATATGCCGAAGGTATAATTTACAGTAGCCCCATGACTTCTTTGATGCTGACTGACAACTCACAGCTGAAAGCTGATGGCTTTGAAAAGCTATCAGAGCAAATTATGTATCGCTACGCCGAACCATATGATCTGCAAAACATGTTTAGCAGCTGTCACGTCTGACAGTCAAAATTTAGGTATATATCTAAATGTTGACTGTCAGAAGTCAGTTGTGAGCTGTCAGTCAGCACCAAAGAAGCCATGGGGCTACTGTAGAATGAATGTATACGTATATCCACGAAGAATTAAATGGAGACCATTTAGGAGAAACCAACCCCCTAGTACACCGGGCAAAAACTCTAAACTCCTAGATTCCGTTACCGGCAAACCAGACAAGATATCCTGTCGATTCACACTTTTCCCGTAAAGCCAGAGTACAACTTATATGTGGTCACGTGACAATCTCTAAACCAATCACAATAAATCAGCGTGAACTGCGTAGGTCATTCTGACATATTAGAAACAATCTCAGATTTTTCGGTGCTTCTCCATAAGATTTGCGTGTCTCATCCAATAGGATTTAAAAACCAACCAATTCAATATGTGCATGCGCCTATAAAGCGAGAAACAAACAGAAAACTGCATCTACTGTTGTGAATTTATTTTAATTAGGTCGTTAGATGAAATATGATTGTGTTTTTTCTCCTTCTGTGTTGATTTGTTTCCCTCCACAACACATTGATTAGAAAACACTCATCGTGACCACAATTTAAAATATATTATGTTCATCCCTTAGAAAATTAAATAGATTGTTAGTCAGCTGTTTTAATGTTGCGTTGCAGGAAAGCATTATGGGTCACACACATTTCTGCTATACTGTTAATTATCAATGTTCAATGAGAGTGTGAATCAAGATTTTCACTTTTGTCCACGTGCATGCTGACACCGGTGATTCATTAATAAATTGAACTGAAGCCTAGCTTCATTCTTTCCTTCATTTACAACGTGTTCTCGTTTCTGACCGCAGGTTCATGTGGTTTATGATCAAGGTGTCTTTCGGGGAGCATGACCGCTGCAACAGCACCTTGAAACCCGAGTCTCGCTTTGTGATACGGGCCTTCGCAGGGGAGTTTAGCTTCACCAACTTTGACAACGACATAGCCGTCCTCAGGTTGAACGACAGGGTTCCTGTGGCAGAGAATATCCGGCCTATCTGTCTCCCCAAAAATACAAGTATGTAAACGTTTAACACTTAATACAAATTGGGTGATATATAGTAGTAGTAGTAATAGTAAAGGCTATTCTCTCAATAACATTTTAGAAAACATTATAAGTATGTTGAAATGAAAGAGTGGATTTGAATAAGAATTTAAGACTTATTGATCAAAAATATATAGAAAGAATTGATTAATAAATTTAAGTTAATTGTTGGAATAAATTGAAATTGCAGATCAAAACGCATAATCAGGTTAACTTATGTTAATAACATATTGTAAAATTATGAACATTACACTTATAATAAATTAATTCATCATCAATTTAGCAATATATTAGGTAATGATGAGTCTAAAATACATGAAAACACGTTAAAAATGTTCTCTCAATGCTGAAATTAAAAAGGCTAGCTTATTGCAAATACTTGAAGTAGAATGTCGTTGGTTTATGCTTACTCTGGACCTTACAGTTGAATGCCAATGTCGTATGGTTAGTTTGGGTTTTCAGTTGAATATCAATGACTTGTGATTACTTGTGGCCTCTCAGTTGAATGTCCAAAACTTGTGCTTACTTTGTACTTTCAGTTGGATGTCAATAGCTGGTACCTACATTGGGGCCTTTCAATTAAATATATAACGATTATATTTACGTTGAGCATTTCAGTCAGATAACGATGAATTGTGATTACTTCAAGCCTTTCAGTTGAATGTCAACAACTTGTGTTTAATCCGAGTCTTTCAATTGAACGTTAATGGCTTTTAATTACTCTGGTATGTTTTTATTAATACAAACAATTTAAATTATTTTGGAATATCCACAGTTAATCGATGATAAATTGATATCGATATGAGTAACCAATTAAACACTGTTAAAGAAAAAGCCTCAATTTCACAAATGATAATTTTGTGGATAAGTGTTGGGAATAGAACCTTAGCTTACATGAATCATCGAATGAGCTAATGAATAGAACCTGAATGGATGCATCTGACGTCATAGTTCTCAATTTCAAGGGGAGAAAGTGACTATTCACAAGGTTTGTTAGTGGGATGGGCCACCATATCTTTACATATCGACATATTTATTGATGTGATGGTTGTGTGTCTGTCGCAGAGAACTATTACAAAGGGTCGAAGGCGGTCGCCGCGGGCTGGGGTACCCTCCAAGAGGACGGGAAACCATCGTGCCTCCTCCAGGACGTAGAGGTACCCGTGTTGAGTAACGAGGAGTGCAGGAACAGCTCCAGGTACCTGCCGAGTATGATCTCCGACAACATGTTGTGTGCGGGATTCCTGACTGGGAAGAAGGACTCGTGCCAGGTGAGAGGTTCTATTACTTTCTTCTTTAAGCCTAATTTAACTCTAGAAGAGCCCACTTCAGTGGCCGCATAGTCTAACGCGCTACTCTCACAGTAGACTAGACTACCGATGACGGGGAGATCGAGGTTTGAATCTCAATCGGGTGTACAGAGGGTGGTTTTCCCTAAATATTTTTTCCACTCTCTCTCTATCTCTCCCCACACGAACGCGGATACATTTCCTCATCCATAAAAGCATTAGTAAATATGTGTATAATCTGAACGGGTAGTAAGACGTGGTGTTAAAAGAAATGTTAGAAGAAGGTCTTGAAGGAGTGTGAATGTTTTATTTTAATGCGCACCACGTTTTACTACAGCCACTAAATCAACTTTCATGTATTCAAACGTCAGATCATGGGATATTCATCTGTCTTTATGATGGATATTAGTAATCCCATTGAAACTAATAAAATATTACTAATGTTGGTCTCTAATGTTACTAATAATTTTATCTTTTTTGATACAACAGAAGAAAAATATAATTTATTTGCAGTTAAATCATTGTATCATTTATTTTTTTCCAATTAATGTTAACCTTATACATTATTATTTTCATCAAATAAATATATTTATTAACAAAGCTTTTGATTTGTCAGATATTTTAAAAATGTTATTAAGTATAAGTAAGTATTAAATGTGGATGACATACGGCCAACTCTCGTACCAATTTCATTCGTGTGTTTTTTTAGCACCGTGTCTTACTACCGGTTCTGGCTATACTCTTATGTACTAATTACGCTAATGGTTTTAGGGATGAAGAAGATTATATTTATAGGAAGTGTACCAGCATTTGCGTGGAGGGAGAGAACCGTGGAGAACCGTTTTGGAAATAAAAACTTCAGTACATCCAACCGAGATACGAACCTTGAATTCACCGTCATCGGCGGTCTAGTCTAACACGAGAGTAGCGCGTTAGACCCATGCAACCACTTAAGCGGGATTTGTTTACTGCAATTTTATCTTTAATTTCAAAAAATATATTTTATTTTTCAGAGAACGCATCACTCCATATACAGTAGTCCCATGGCTTCTTTGGTCCTGACTGACAGCTCACAGCTGACTTATGGCAGTCAACATTTAGGTATATACCTAAATTTTGACTGTCAGAAGTTGACAGATGTTAAATACATGTTTTTGCAGATCATATGGTTCGGCGTAGGAATACATAATTTGGTCTAGACATTTTTCAAAGCCGTCAGCTGTCAGCTGTGAGCTGTCAGTCACCACCAAAGAAGCCATGGGGCTACTGTAGTTGAACTCTTGTATACTCTCTGTTTAAGTACCTTTCTTTTTCACTTGACTATAACCGACACTCCCTTTTCCATAACTCCTTATTTTCTCGCCTATACACCCTTATTCGACTTCATCCCCTTTAATATATTACAATCTAATATATTAAATAGTATTAGTAAAAAAACTTGGAGGTTTATCCCCTATAAAGTCAGGGACTGGCTGATATGGGATGTTGTCCATCCATTCCCTTTTATCACCTGTTTCCCTGCTCACACCCTTAATTTCACTTGGTTAAAATAAAGGACCTCCCCTTTTTTTAAATATTTCCTCCAATCACCCGCTCCCCAATAAGTGCTATATGCTTAATTTTTTAATACTGTCCTCAATGTTATAATTTATGTTTCAGGGTGACAGTGGAGGACCTTTATTCTTACAAAGGACGGACAAGAAATACGAGCTTATTGGNGTTAAGGCTCGTAATTTTTCAGTTTTAATGTAAAATAAAGTTTCTCGGCTAAAATAAATCTAAATTTTATTAATTTTTTTTTCAAGCCCCGCTTCTTACTATCCATTCAGAATATACGTAAATGCATGTGTTTTTTATAAGAAAGGTTGAATTTAGAGGCAATGTACCACTATTTTCATGGAGGAAGAGTGGAAAAATCATTTAGGAAATCAGCCGTCAGTACACCCGATCGAGATTCGAGCTCCGGTCTCCATATCAACGGTGGTCTAGTCTTTTGCGTGAGTGACGCTGGCTTTGACCAGTGTTTATCAAAGGTTTTGGTGATGGAGGGCCAGCAAATGGAATATATGCTCACTGAGGGGCCATCAAGGCCCTGGGAGTATAGTGTGAGTTAAGGGCTGTAAATTATGCATGAAAAACGTTATTTTCAGGCAATTACACTTATGTGACTGTAAATACAAGACTAGAATTCATATATATAATTAAATGTTGAAAAAATTACCATTACATTGAATTAGAAATTAGTAGCTTTTCTAAATTATTTTTAACATTCTAAACTTCATAATATTTTGATAAATAAACAACTGTCTAGATTTGTTTACTTAAAGTTGTTACATTCTTCCCTTTTTATATTGCTCTTTAATTTTTTCTGTCAATAGAATAAATACAGCTAGTATAGATATTTAATATTTTTGCTTTAAATGTTTGGTACAATATTAGATGATCAACATTCTTTGATTAATTTTTATTACTAACTTTCTTAGGATCCTGCGGACAACCTTTAGTCTGAGGGCCACAGGTTGAGAAACACTGGCACAGTAGAATATTATCATAAATCTTTTTAAATGGAGATAAATATCTTAGTCAAATTACCAATGACAGATATTTTTTTTAAAAAAGAGATCATTATGTGTTTAAAATAAAAATAAACGATGACACTGAAGAAATATTTAATTTATTTTTCTAAACAAAGTTGTTGTCATAAAAATAAGGACTTTAACTCATATTTCCCTCCATCTCACTTTAATATCACGAATAATCCAAACGGATAATGCGTAACTTATTTGAGTAATTCAACTCTAAACTAGATTTCTCATCATAGATATGTAATTTGGATTATTAATTATAAAACAGTGAGATTGAGACCAGTCGTGCCTCCTCTTATCATATATTTTAAAATATATATAAAACTTAAAAAATAATTATTTTCATATCAGAAAAAAAAATCACTGTTTCTAACTCAGTTTTTGTCAAATAAAAAATGAATAAAACCGCATTTTGATACATTTTTCCGTTCAAGAGTAATCTCGTATCCAATATTCCTGTTAAATGGTCGTAATATTGGATTTCAAATTATTTCAGCTAACGATCTGAAACATTATTTAAATTATTAAATAATACTTTAGATAAAGTTTGCCATACTAATGAGTTTTCAACTAGTACTTCACTTAGATTGTTTATTGATCTTATCGACAAGGGAACTCAACATTATTTAGGGAGTTTCAGTAATCATTTCCCACTCAGTTCAATGAATGTAGAGTTTCGTGTAATGACTTACGCGCAGGGCGTTATTGAAATAATTAAGCAGCTCTTTAAGCATTCACCATATTTAGCCTATGTTCTATGTATATAATAAGTCATGTAAAAGGCAGTATACGAGTAACACTAAAAAATTAATAAAATAAATGGCATGTGATAAAATTTTCATAAATCAGCGATCAGTAAGCTACCCTCGAAAAATCTTTCTTCAGAAAAACCAGCATTATATTTAATACACATAATAAGAATCTCTTCAGATAACAATTTTAAACAAAATTGATATATATATTTTCAAATTAACTTACTTACAAAAACTGAACATGTATTATTATGTATTATGTAAAACACCAGATACCTGTTTAAACAAAAATGTTAGAAACATTCTGGAAAAAGGTTCAAATTAAAAAAAAATATATCATGAGTTATCCACCCCTCCCCCCAAAATAGTATTGAGTGTTATTTGTCATTAAAAAAAAAATTCCCAGCAATATATTAAAAAAAAAAAAATTGATTCATCAATTTCATAAACATTTAAAATTTTCAAAAATCAGTAATTTGTTAAGTACCCCTTAGTTTGAAGGCTAGAATATTTTTTTTTTTAAATATTGAAGGTATCTTTTATAACATCTATATATAAAGTTTGAATAAAATCCATCAAAAAGTTTCAGCTGTAGCTCAGATATGGACATACATGGGAACATACAAAGTTGCAAGAAAAATTTTTGGGTTTGAATCATAAAAAAACTTTCAATATTTTCACAATTACAATAATTTTTATAAGCTATAAAGTAAAACATAATGAATGCTAATCAATATTTTTCTTTGTTCTAAGGTGTGGTATCTTGGGGTAATGGTTGTGCCAGAGTTGGATACCCCGGGATTTACACCCGGGTCACCCGCTACCTGGACTGGATAATAGAACACTCGAGAGATGGATGCTTCTGCGACGATGACTGACCGATATTAATGTCAACCGCCTTAAAGGCACAAAATATTCACAACTCACATTTTTTATTGTAACGTATGCTATGGCACACTGTGCTGGGACAAAAAAAAAAGTTATAACTTTGTGGAGATGGAAACTCATTTTTGAACAAGTACAGACTCATAAGATTAATTAAAAAGCAATTTAATTATTTTTAAATGCCTATATAGGTATTTAAGCACCTTAAACTAATTTAATGAAAGGACAAACACTTTTGATAAACCCATTAATTATACCTTTCATTGAATGCAAAGGACAAACAACTAAACTCATTAATTTTACTTCTTAATGAACGGGAGGGACCAAAAATAACTAAACCCATTAATTTTACCCTTTAGGGGATGGGAATATATACATCATAGTGTTGCCTACACTTTCAGTTCTTACCTAAACAATCACTCTACTGAGTAATGTAATTAGTTCTAATATCCAAATCATTTAACGCAACTGGAACCACCTTCAAGAATAATATAAGCTAGTATACACACTTCCAATACGAAGGGCCCTTTTTTTTTTCGCAGTCCTTATTCCATAAAAGATTGCCATAAAATACTACACCTACTTTTATTTCTTTGTCCCACATCTTACTACCCAGCCGGGCTATGAGCACGTAATTACGCTTATAGTAAAGGGTTTTAAAGAAAGAGTAAAAAATATTACCAGAAATTTCGTGGAGGAAGAATGGGAAAGCATATAAGAAAAAACATCATACATCCAGTGTTCTGTTAACTAAAACATCTATCCTATTAGAAAGTTGCCAATTGAAAAGTTTTCGCAACATCATTTTATTTGAAATTAAATATACTTTCATAAATAATGTAATTTGGTTGTCTTGACTTTGTACATTTTGAATATAATATTAATATAGTAGAATAGTATTAAACACTATCTACAAAATTGTATTATTTAAATTTTACTGTAAACCTAGTCATATAAATATATTTTTTGGCCAGTTCAACTATCTAACTTATATAATGGGATACAATTGATATGTTAACAGTAATCGAAAATTAAAGGTCTAGCTACAAAATAAAATTCTACACGGTTGCCTAGCTTACAAAAAATTTAAAAATAGTGTATTTAATTATCTATAAAAAATAACTATCAACGCTTAGTGACATGTGTCTTGAAATAGTGTGTGCTAAAATAAATATTTTTGAAATCACATCTTAATTTTTAATTTAAAGCTCCAAGATTTGATTTGTTTCTTTGTAATTTAATATATCCATCTTATTGTTCAATTTTACTTCTAATGTGCTGTATAATATATCCTAATTTTATTTACAAATGAAATGTAATGATTTTATAATTTGTTTATTAGATTGATATATAATCACTTAACAGATTTTACATATATACTATTTTTCAGATAAATTTACCTATATAAAGACTGACAATTCTCTTGTAAAACTAACGGCTTGTATTATAAATATTGGATTGTTAAGAATGTAATTAATTTATTGAGTAATAAAGCTAAAATATGTTGCTAGTGTTATATTTTGTGGTAGTATAGTATCGTTAAAAATGTCTAGCTACTACTATACAATACAACCTCTTATAACCGGAATAAAGGGGGCTAAACCCATTTTGAATAAGGAAATTTTCGGATATGAAGTTAATACCCCTATTAAGCGTTAGAGGGTAAAAAATAGTTACATAACATACATAGTTACAGGAAAGTGTTTTTTGTAAATTTACATACAGTACATAATGTATTTAAATAAATCTGTATTCAAAATATTGAAGTTAATTATACAACACTAAATTTATCATTTCTTCTTAAAAGTCAAATTTACCAAAATAAACAATATTCTTTGTCCATATAAAAATAGTAAATACAACGTTAATAACTTAATAGAATTATATTTTATATTCAAGCAAATAAGATTTAAATTTTGTGGCTATACAAATTAAATATATATGATTGGATATTTATTGCATGTTTCATACAACCAATTAAGAAAAAATTATATAAATATAGTTAATGTTGAAGAATATATTTTTTATATTCAAAATTAGTGTCATCCAATATCTTGTAGAGAATAAAACATTATTAGAAATAAAATTAAACAACATATATTGATAAATTGAGGTTAAATTAGTTGAAGTTAATCATAAGCCCGTAAAAATGTATAAAGGTAGTGACAATTAAATAGTTTAAATAATTGTTCAAGTATGTTGAAATTTGATAAAATGAAGTTGAGGGCAGGGGTTATAATCCCGATAGGGCGTACTGATGGTATTTTTATCCTAAATTATTTACCGCTCTCCTTCACCAAATCAACAAACAAAGGTATACACATTTTTTTTTCATGACGTTTAATAAATCTAAAAGACGTCAGAAAATACCTCATGACTTATCATAAAATCAACATTTCATTTTGAGTATGCCTTGAATGGCTAGAAATCTTTATTCGTACAGGGGAAATATTGTTTTCAATAGGTTGATATAGCGTTGCAATTGTGGTCTTAACAATAACTCCCTATGACGACAATACATCTTTTTGTTTTTTCTCTCTCTATACCACCGTGAAAAAAGTTTAATAAACTTTAACTACCTTTCGCAAATACTATTTGAATACATCTCAAGATTTCATCTGTACAAACACTATGAAAAAAATATATACATTAATATATATATAAATATATATACTTATATATTTTTATATATAAATAAATAAATATATATATCTATATTTATATATTTATATATATATCTATATTTATATATATCTATATATATATTTATATATATATTTTTCTATATAAATATATATCTATATATATCTATATATTTATATATAAATATATATAACAAGACCGTAAACATCTTTTAATTAAGTCCTTTATTTTTCTTTTGTGACATTAAAAATGTATCTGAAACAACATTCATAAGTTTGCCAAATTTCAAGTTTCTAGCTCATCTGGAAGTGGATAAACATTAATGTCAGTGAGTGAGTGAGTGAGTCAGCCATGTGGCTTTATAGTACCTAGTATAGTATTTAATTAATGTTTTTTTTTACATATATATGTAAGGCCCTATCAAACTATCCACCTTCCTACCCCCTTGACAGTTAGTAAATTAACACTAATAGTTAGGGGTGTGTGAAGTCCACTTTTTCAATTCGAATCGAGCTCGAATTGAATAAATGAAATATTCTCGAAGCTGAATTGAAATTCGAATATTTTTCATTGGTTGTTTTATGCTTATAAAAATATTATCTTGTGATTATTTAGTTACAATACGCACTAAAATTATCTGGAAAATGTTTTATTGCACAATTGTCTCTAATATTTTGTTTCAATCTGATAAATCAAGCAACTATCACAAAATGCCATTCATTTACTTAAGATTTTTTCCATCTTAATATATGATTTGTAATTTATATAACAGTCCAGAATGGTGGTAATTGAACATAGTTGATTATTTTAGGTGTCAATCTAAATCGAAGCTGATGTTTGTTTCGAAGCCAAGTCGAGGCTTATGTTTGTTTCGAAACCAAGTCGAAGCTGATATTTGTTTCGAAGCCAAGTCGAGGCTTATGTTTGTTTCGAAACCAAGTCGAAACTGATGTTTGTTTCGAAGTCAAGTCAAAGTTTCGAAGCTTCGCACATCCCTACTAATAGTATAGTAAAATATTATGATTGTCGGCAACAGAAGTTTATTTATTTTCCAAAAAGCTATTTTTATGAAAATTGAAGTATAGGTATCCTATTTCTCTACAAGAGCTCGATGGTTCATGCGATATCGAGGTATCTTGGGGAGGAGGCCACTAGCTCGTCTCTGTGCAGCGGAAGGAATCGTCCAGCAGGTGTGTCGAGTGTTGCATGCATTGCCTACACTATCTAACTGTTTGTTACTGTCGACCACGTGGGCCGTAACGGGGGTCCACGATCAAGTTGGCCTTGACTGGGTCAACACTCGACCGGGGAAGAGTGGGCTACCAGTTCGATGCGGTCGGTGACCTCCGCTACATCCAATATAACCACTGAAGGCACTAGCTCCATCTTCGGTCTCTCTCTTTGATAACTGTTGTCAAATCTACTTGGTTTCATTTATGTCTGAAGGTAGTTTGCTTGGGTGAGAAGGAGCTACTGACAAACTCGGTGCACCAGTTTTGCGAATGTTGACCACACGAAAACGAGAGAATGAAAACGTTTTCTCCCCAATAGTAGAAGAAAGTTTCCTCAGAGATGATATCCACTTTAGATAACATGTTGGTATGTTTTATTTCTCTACGTGTTACTAAATGTTGTCGACCCCAATGGTCTTGGGGTAAAGTGCTCGCCCCAGGACCTGATGATCGGATCACCCAATATTTGGATCCTTCTTCCTTCATAGGGTTAGTGAAGGTTTAATTTAAATGAAGTGTACCATTATTTGCGTGGAGGGAGAGTAGAAAATAATGTTTAAAACCACCCTTAGTATTCTCAACAAGGATTTTAGCCCCAATATCCCCGTCATTGGCGGTCCAGTCTATTGCGAGAGTAATGCCTCAGACCATGTGACCACCGAAGTGGGTTAGACGTAATTAAAAACCCGCTTCAGTGACCACATGGTCTAATACGCTACTCTCAATGTGGATTAAACTGTTGACGATGGGAAATTTTGGTTCGATTTTCGGTCGGGTAAACTGAGGATGGTTTTTCACAAAATGGTTTTCCATTCTCCCTCCACGCAAGTGCGGGTACACGTCCTATAAATGTAACCTCCCTAATGCTTAAAACAATTAGCGCAATCAGTAAATAACTGTATAACCCGAACGGGTAGTTATTATTATTATTATTATTATTAGCACCGCGTCTTACTACCCATTCGGGTTATACGCACTTACGCTAATGTGTAATGGTAGGGTGATTGTGAGATGAAATGAAGGACCTACAGTTTAACGTGGAATCCGAACCACGGTGGAGGCCTGGCATTCCCCACATTCACAAGATGTCTTGTCAGAGGTGAAGGAAGGGTTTGATATTCAGATAAAGCTGTGCCGGGACCGAAGATTGAACCCCGGCCACCAGCATAGAAGTCTGACACCTTACCCCTAGACCACCAGGTCACCCGAACGGGTAGTTAGAGGTGGTGGTAAATAGTAATTAAGACGCTTATAGCCCATACGTTGAGGATAATAAAAACTAATTAACGGATGAGCAGGGTTTATTTAGTATTTCTAAAGTGGTTTTCTTCTACTCTATCTTCATGAAAATGTGGATACATTTTCTATAAGGTATCCTTATTTTCTAAATCATCATAGAGGAAATTGTAGATAGCTTGGAGTAAGTTGCATTTCAAAATAACAACATAAAAACAATCGTTGGTTGTTTGCTCTAGTTTCAACTGCAAACTCTCGACTAATGTCAGTCCCATACGCTACTTTCTACCCGGCCTTATTAATCAGGCAATGTAATGAGGGCTTCCTGTTGAAAGTATTTCCTCCTAAATTGAGGTTAAACGACATCGATAATGACACTTAAGCTAGTGGCCATTCTTTTATCACTTGGTTTACACAATTCTACACACTTTCGTTGGTACCCTAACCAATACCGGTGATCACGTTGTCTCATTTGCCAGTCTCACTGTGTACAGATTATTTATCACCACGTCTTTCTGCTTGTTCAGGTTGTACGCATATATGATAATTACTCTAATTAATTAGGGATAAGGTTATACATATTTTAGAGGTAATATACCCGCATTTGCGTGGAAAGAGATTGGGAAACTTTTTTAAAAAAACCTCAATATACCCGACCGTTATTTGAACCACGTCATCAGCAGATCAGTCTAACACGAGTGTGATGCACTAGACCTTTTGGCCACTGAAGAGTATCACTATATAACGGATTCCCAGATCTGGGTTCGAATATTGGCTGTGGGTACTATGGATGGGGGTGGGGAAAAGAGAACTAAAAAAAACCACGGAAGAACCATTTTATTTAAAAAAAAAGTTTGCTTTTGGAAAAATGGATTCCCCTCTCGCTGAAGAGCAATTTGAAAGGAATAAAAAATTTACATTTTAATGGAAAGTGGGGGTCACGGGAATGAAGTTTTTGAGGAGAATACTAGCTATCACCAGAAGAAATAGGATTAGGAATGAAGTTGTATGGTCTTGAGTTGAGGTACATGAGATAGTTGAGAAAGCAAGGAAGAGGTGATATGGACACATGATGAGGGTGGGAGGGGAGAGAATTTCAAGGACATTAATTCCTATAAAGTATGTAGGGAAGAGACCACAATGGATACCAAGGAAGAAATGTGAGGAACACACACAGCAAGTGTGTAAGTGAGAGAAGGAGACTGGAAGAGCGCGCAGGAGGTAAAATGGTGGAAGGACAAAGGAAGAAGGAGGTATTTTACTCAACGGACCTGGCCACAGGCTGGAAACAGTTTTTAATGATGATGGTTGGGTACATGAGATTTAAAAAAATGTAGCTCCTCTCTTCAATAAAGCATCGTGGTAGCTGCGGAAATAAATACTATAAATAAGACACTTTTTTAATTGAAATATTAATGGTCCCCTACAATCAGGAGGACCCAGGTACTTATAATTGGTGAGTGTTTCATCCTTGACAATCTTTTCCCCCCATGCGCTGAGAACGATACACATCGCAATCAATTAGGGAACTCTGAATGAAAAAATAAAATAGAAAAAATCTCTTTTAGGGCTTAACTTTAAAGTGTTCTTTTTATTAAATCATCACCGGCATCGGGGAGAATGTGAACAAAGACTTAAGTATTATTCTGTCTGGCTTTCAGGGGTTTAAATCCCGTTCGAGTATATTGATAATGTATTTTTTTTTAAAATTATTCCTCCACTCTTCACGTACCAAATGCAGGTATATTCTATTTAGCTAAGATATATTAAATTCTAACCCATTTGCGTAAATAGATGGATATTCCAGACAGATAGGTAAGAGCCGAATTTTTGAATCTCATTCGAATGACAAAAGATCCACCCATTTTTTTAAAATCACTATTCAGTTGCCATTCGAATGAACTTTGTAGTCTAAAGGCCCTAAAACATGGAACACCCAAAAATATTGTTTAGGTAAATGCAACAAGCTTATTTTTTCTCGCGAAAAGAAATGGGTGTGAAGGTGTTCCAGTGAAATCAGGATTCACCTGATAGAAGAACAACTTTCCTTGGCTTTTTTCTTAAATCGTAAAAAGTGAGATGGAAGCTGGCAGAAGGGAGGGGGGGGGGGAGGAGATCTAGTTTGATGATTAGTTGATCAGTGTTAACCTCGGCTTCAACATGATTTCTGCAATATTCTGTCTGGTGGTGGCGGTAATTCTTCAGGAAGGAAGTTCTTTCGAGGTAATATATAGCGTTTAGAAGAGTGAATATCGATTTAGAATAAAGGTATTGTCTGTTTTATATAAAAAAAACGCCTCTGTGGCGTAGTTGGCTAACGCGCTAGTCGTGTTGAGCCCAACTGCTGAGGATGGGGAGATCGAGGTACGAATCTCGGTCAGGTGAACTGGCGGTGGTTTTTCCTAAATGGTTTTCCACTCTCCATCTCCACGCAAATGCGGGTTCACTTCCTTTAATTCAACTTTCCCAATTTCCTAATCCATTAGTGTAATTAGTACTTAAGCGTATAACCCGAACGAGTAGTAAGACGCGGTGCTAAATAATAATAATAAAAAATATATAATTTTTTTTTATCACCGTGCATTACTATCTGTTCAGGTTATACGCATATATGATAATTACTCTAATGGGATAGGGATGATGAAGGAAACATGTTTGGAGGTAATCTACCCTCATTTGCGTGGAAGGAGAGTTGTCAACCTCTTAGGGAAAAACTACCCTTAGTAGATCCCAACTGGGATTTGAACCTCAATATACCCGTCATCGGCAGGCCAGTATAACATGATAGTGACGCCATAGACCATTCAGCCACTGAAACGGGGTATTTTATTTGTCAAAGAATTTAACTAAAAACTATAAAAGCTACCATAACCTTTTTTATTTAGCGCCGCATTTTACTACCCGTTCGGGGGGAAAAAAAACCTCGGTTGTACTAATTATGCTAATTGTTAGACATCAGGAAGGTTTAGCTTAGTGAAAATGTACTTACATTTGTGTAGATAAAGAAGAAAAACCATCTTGGAATAACAACCCTTAGTACAGATGAGGGGATTCGAACCCCAATCTCTCCATCATTGGAAGTAGGCTACAGTTTATTGCGAGAATGGAGTCATACCCCCAAAGTGAGTAGTTACTATAACCATTTTCATATACTTTTACGTAAACTCATGTGAATTTGAAAGAGTAGTTTTTCATAAATAATATCAATAATGGTTAATAAATAAAAATACTAACAAAGTAAGATATTATTATTGTTGACCATAAAAAAAGATGTATGTGTGTTTAAAAAAAACCTTTCAGCCTGAACCATAGTTAGGATGAAACTTTAAACTTGTTTCCTCAGATGAACAGGTCAAACGAGGTTGACTTGGCCCAAAAGAAGCTATGGGGTGTCTTGTATTTGGGGAAACCCAAACCAGCCCTGAACCCCAACACATCACCTGGTGACTACCGGAGATGCCCATGTGGTGAGGACATTGTGATTGTTCAACTATTTATTTTATTTCATTAATGAACTAAAACAAAGCGGTTCTTACAATCATTTCTGAAGATTTTTCTTCTTCTTCTCGTTTATGGCTTCCCAATCTCCCTACACGCAAATTTGTATACATTTTCTCTGAATTATACTTTATCTCTCTCAATCATACTAGCGTAAATAATACATTTGCGTATATTTTGAACTAGTATACATGGTGAGAAAAACAATCCAAAATAATTGCAAGAAAAAAATAGAATAAAATTTATTAATATTAATATTAATATTTAGCACCGCGTCTTACTACCCGTTCGGGTCATACGCTTTAAGTACTAATTACACTAATGGATTAGGAATTGTTAAGGTTGAATTATAGGAAGTGAACGCGCATTTGCGTGGAGGGAGAGTGGAAAACCATTTAGGAAAAACCCCTCCCAGTTCACCCGACCGAGATTCGAACCTCGATCTCCCCGTCCTCATCAGTCGAGCTCAACACGACAAGCGCAATAAAAATTATTAGATACATTTTGATTTCGTCATTTAAAAGCTTTTTATTCATCCACTAAGAATTAATGNAAAAAAAAAAAAAGGAAAGGAAAATGCGTGGTCACATCTCATATATTTCTCAGGAAATACCCGCCTCGGTGGCGTAGTTGGCTAACGCGCTTGTCGTGTTGAGCTCGACTGCTGAGGACGGGGAGATCAAGGTTCGAATCTCGGTCGGGTGAACTGGGGGTGGTTTTCCCTAAATGGTTTTCCACTCTCCCTCCACGCAAATGTGGGTTAACTTCCTCTAATTCAACCTTACCAATTCCTAATCTATTAGCGTAATTAGTACTTAAAGCGTATAACCCGAACGGGTAGTAAGACGCGGTGCTAAATATTATTATTATTGTTATTATTATTAGGAAATGTTAAAATAAGACTATACATAGTTTCACCGGTAGTTCTTTATGGGTGAGAAACTTGGTCTCTTTAGCTTTAGTGACGAAATTAAAGGCGTTAGAAAACTAAGAACTAAATATGATATAATCTTTACTCCAGAAGAAAATTAGATACTGGAGAGTGGAGGAGGTTATTATGATTAGTCATACTTTTTTACTCATCATAAAACATTATTAGGGTTATCTAACGTTGAAGGTTACGGTGGGCAGGACATGCGGCGAGAATGGGAGAAACCGGAAATGCGTCCAAGGTATTGACTTGAAACCACTAATGGTAAGAGAACATTGAGAAGACCTAGACGCAGATGGGAAGATAACATTATAATGAATCTGAAAGAGATAGGGCGTAATGAGGGGGACTGGATAGAACTATCACACGATAGGGATAGGGTGTAATGAGGTGGACTGGATGGAACTATCACACGATAGGGATAGGGTGTAATGAGGTGGACTGGATCTAACTATCTCAAGAAAAGGATAGAGTGTAATGAGGTGGACTGGATAGAACTATCACAAGATAGGATAGGGTGTAATGAGGGGGACTGGATATAACTATCACAAGATAGGGATAGGGTGTAATGAGGTGGACTGGATAGAACTATCACAAGATAGGGATAGGGAGTAATGAGGGGGAATGGATAGAACTATCACAAGATAAGGATAGAGTGTAATGAGGTGGACTGGATAGAACTATCACAAGATAAGATAGGGTGTAATGAGGGGGACGGGATAGAACTATCACAAGATAGGGATAGGGTGTAATGATAGATGACTGGATAGAATTAGCTCAAGGTAGGGATAGAGTGCAATGAGGGGGACTGGATAGAACTATCACAAGATAGGGATAGGGTGTAATGATGTGGACTGGATAGAATTAGCTCAAGGTAGGGATAGGGTGCCATGAAGGGGACTGGATGGAATTAGCTCAAGGTAGGGATAGGGTGCAATGAGGTGGACTGAATAGAACTATCACAAGATAGGGATAGGGCGTAGTGAGGGGGACTGGATAGAACTATCACAAGATAGGGATAGGGCGTAATGAGGGGGACTGGATAGAACTATCACAAGATAAGGATAGAGTGTAATGAGGTGGACTGGATAGAATTAGATCAAGGTAGGGATAGAGTGTAATGAGGTGGACTGGATAGAATTAGCTCAAGATAGGGATAGGGTGTAATGAGGTGGACTGGATTGAATTAGCTCAAGATAAGGATAGGTGGCGTACTTTTATATGCCCATCAATGAACTTTCGAGTTTCTAATACCATTGACTATGAAATTTAGACCTAAATTGTCTTTTTTTTTTGTGTGATCATTTAAAAACCCTCACTGACTCAAATTTTAACTGTCAGGTTAATATTCAGACCCTCTAGCGGAGTGATTTTCAACCTTTTTTCAACTAACGGTCCATTGAACAAGAAGCTAATATTGTCAAGGCACAACTTCAGTTTTTTTAAGGGATGCTATCATTTAAAAAAAACAAGGGGGCCTACTAAGATTGTGTTTAAAAGTGCAATAGCTAAAATTATAATAATTATGGTATTTAAAAAAATTGAATTGATAATGAATCTAAAAAGATTTTTTTTTATTCTTCAAATTTGTATGTTTTTTATTTTATTTTTATCATCACCTCAACTCCCGCGGCACACTTGCTAACTCTTCGCGGTACACCGAATGCAAAAAACTCTGCTGTAGTGGCTTAGAGGATCCTCTGAATGTGACGATTGTCTTTGTATGCAGTTTGCGGACGTCCGAATCGCCATCCGGGTCGTCTGTCGGGCGGTGAGTACACCTGGACGCACGAGCAGCCGTGGCTCGCAGCTCTGAACGTCAGGGATTCTGCCACGGGGAGGGAGGGGGTGGCGCCCGGGACACTCATCAACGACAGATACGTGCTCACTGCAGCCAGCCAGGTGTTCGGGTGAGTAGCTCATCTTTGAATACTACCGGCAGGACCAGGTTAGCTGTTAGCACCTCCTATTCTTCTATCGGTGAAGAATAGGGCTGTACCCATAGCGAACATCCATCCTAACTGGAAACCTACATTCACAAGTTGTGATTAATACAC